>LPNX010667028.1:57088-190182 GCA_001517045.1 Pseudotsuga menziesii
TTCGATATGCAAAATATCGGGAATCGGAACCGGGAAGCCAGTAAATCATTTGAACAAAAACTTGATGCTTTGGTTTCCGATATCCGAAATATCGGAAATCACAGATACGTGAAATTCCCTTAACAAAAACTCGAATTTGTTGTTTCCGATATTCGATTTTGAAAATTGGGTATTGTGTTTTGGAAATTGGAAATTGGAAATGTGAAATTTTTATTTTAATATTTATATAAAGTTCATTTAAGGAAATAAGAGTTGATCTAAAAAATTTATACGTTAATTATTTCCTGATATATAATAACTATCCTACTTAATAACTTTCACAGTGAGTGTCTCAGTTTTCTGAGACAGTTTAGTCTAAAAGGAAATTATTTCAAAATTTCTTGGATGTTTCTTGAAATAAAAGAAGATCTCTTACATTAACAAGTGATCAAATAAAAACAATACATTTATAGAGAAAACAATGAGAAGCTTGAACCACAATTTTCTTTTAAATACTTTGAAGCAAGGAAGCTTTCCTCTTGTTTCCTACGTTGGACAAATGTATTGTCTTGCATTCGAGAGTATCTGGGAAAAAAGAAAGGTGGAGAAATGTGAAGTCCTGAAAGAGATGTAACTTTTGATATTGCCGTGAATGTGATCCCTTGTCTATCAATGTTTCCAATATTTATTGTAACATTTTGTAGGGTCATACCTTGCGCTTTATGAAATGTTAAACCCCATCCCATAGAAAGTGGTAGTTTCCTATAGGATCCCCTTGTTATAGGAGATATTTGAACATAAGTAAGATTCAAAGCATCCCATAAGGGTCCTTTTTAATAGAGGAATTTGACAACAACAAAAGATGGTAAGCTAGGAGGTTGTTCGTTGAAGTTGTAGACAATGTCAATGACTTTTACAAGTGAGTCGTTAACAAGTCCTGCTTGAACCCATAAATTAGCAGTTAACATGACTTGTTGACCAATATCAAGAAGGACCTTTAATGGAAAATGCTTGTCATCAATGGATTCGTGGCCATGTTTGTTCCTTTGTTCTGCAAAACAATGTGCAATTGACATATTAAGCTATTTTAGCATGTGTTTGTTGTGCAGTGCAATAGAGGTATTGGTGGGATACAAGTGGATAGATTGTTGAAAAGAACAGTTTTCCAAATCTAAAAGGCATGAGGTTTTTCTTGTCATTAGCGGTGCCCAATCTTCAACAGTTGGTGTTCCATTTCGTAGGTTTAGCAAGAGTTATCTAAAGGCAGTTTGAGAAGTGTTATTTCCTTGTTGTCGAAAAATTGTTTCTAGCGTGATAAAAGTATCAAATGTATGCTAGAGAGTTGTTCCAATGGAGGAACCTGTATACATGGGGATGTCCTTTACAGGAGGAAGTTGTCCAAAGTCACCAACAAGGATTATGGAACAACCACCAAAAAACATTGTACAATTTGGGGGGAAATCTTGACGTAAGCGTGCATCAATTTGAGTTAACATTTTTGGTCCAATAAAGCTCATTTCATCTATGAGAATATAGCGAATATGGCGAAGTTATTCTTGAAGTTTTGAAAGCGATTGGCCTTCAAGGGGGTGCATTTCACCAATGGGTATTCAAAGAGAAGAATGTATTGTAGATGCATGTATGTTAAAAGCAACAACACTCGTTGGAGCAAGGAGAAGAAGGGGAGAGGCACTTTGTTCAAATGCTGTTTGTAGTGCAAAAGTTAAGCAAGATATCAGGTAATATTTCCTAGTTCCTGCAGTACCTTGAATCACCATTTTGAGTGATGGAGCCGATGTAGTGTTTCTAAAATGAGAAATGACAACATCAAAGGCTATGTGTTGTGTGGGAGACAAGGAATCAAGTGAATTGGACAATGATAGTGTGTCTTCATGCAGCTGGATGGACAAGTTTTTCCCTATTATGAGAGAAATACCAGGAACGAGCAGCTTCAAGTAGGGTTAGATGTTCAAGAGCAAGTGGTATTTGCATGTATGCAAATATGAAGAAGGGGGTTGGAGGGGTGTTATTAGTGCCATTAGAAACATGAAGGAAGACACTTTGACTGATATTCAACGAAAAGAAGTGACGGATACAAAGTACAAGTGGAAGTTTTTGCAGCATGTGACATGTCTCTTGTGCACTAATGTCTCGTTCTGCAATTGTTTGTGCAAGCAATTGTTTGATTGGTTGAAGAATGGGGCCGTCACTTGGTGCTACATGTGCAAGGCGAGAGAGAATTCCATGGTAGATTTTTTATTTTGGCTCTACTTTTTATGCATATTTTGAAATGTATTTGAGGACATGTCTAGAAAGAACCAGTTGGAAATCAACATTATCCCTCCATATTGAAAGCATGGTAGGGTTGTGAATATTGAGAAGGGAATCATTTCTTGCAGGATTGTATGTCTTACGTCCATTTGAATCAATGAATAATGAAGAAGTAGCTTGTGGCTCATACGGAAAACCATAGCGACATTGAACAAATGTTCCTTTTTTGCGAAGGCAAGTTGATTCCGAACATCTAGTGTGTCTTTGAACAAAATTTACAAGTTCTTCATAGTCAACTGAGTAGTTTGATGCAAATATCGATGGTGATGCAAGGCTGCATGGATCATTTGTAGTATAATGATGTAACCCAAATGTTGACAAGTTGGAATCACGAGGATTCCAAGCTGAAACATGTGTGTCAAAAAACAATTGCAGCTTCAACTGCAAGAACATCTTCCCATTGTAAGGTGTCTGTATTTGGTGCATCTTCCAACCAAATAAAACCATGAATGTGTGTGGATCCTCTATGCTTCCATTCATACCTACATGGGAGAGAATGAATATATTAGAAATGAAATGTATAAAGTGAGAAATGCGAAGAGAAAAATAAGAAGGAAGAAATGGTAGAATACCTGCACCAAGAATCTATTATATGAAAACCTTTTTCAAGCACCTCTTGAAGGAATGTTTTGAATCTATTATGCATGTATTGTGATGTAATATGTGGATTTGATATGATGTTTTGAACTTTCCATTAGTAGTCATGAGCTAAACCGGTAGGACGTCTAGTAGGCATTAGAACATGCAAATCTAGCCATTTTGTGTCAGTTGCACTGAGGGTAAAGAAGAAAGTTGGTGTACCTTGTTGATTGATCATATTTGTTAGTTTATCCTTGCTTTTGTTCCAATATGAACATGTTTCACATAATGAAGATCCAAACCTTGGGACCCGCTCACCAATTTTATGATTTGGCATGTCTTGCAATTGGTTAACAAGCTCAAGTATTGTCGGACGTAGTGTATCTTCAAGATTAGTTTTGAGAAAAACAGAGGCAATAGCATTACTCTGATGACACATAATTACATTGTATATGTAGTACTGGAACCGAGGATGTTTTCCAAATCTGTTGTCATGATAGTGAATAAGGTGAAGTATGTATTCATGCATATCAACCTCATGAATGTATGGTTGTTTAATCATTGTTGCACCTGTGGGGAACAAAGTTGGAAAATACATGGAAAGAAGACCTTATGTTTTGTACTCATTGATAGGAGAAATGCCTATAGGGGGCCAATCAATGGAAGGTGGTAGTGGGATATTTGATATGTGTAACAACTGTCTAATTTCTTCAACTTCAGTTCTAGCATTAGTTTGTGTTGAAATAAATGAGGTGGATTCTAATTCATAGGGTTCAAATGAATTTGGTGGTTGAACTGTAGAGGAGAAGCTTTGTTCATGAGATAATGTAGCATTGCTATTAACATGTGGAATCCAAGGTGAAATGTCTGTTGAGACAAGAGGAAATGAAGCTAATGCAACTGGGTTGACCTGTACATCCTTTTAGTATGGGTCATTTGTCATTTTGTATTGAAGGGCATCAAGAACACATGTTCGACTAACAAATACTTCATATGGATTGTTTGTAGAGTTGGATTTGTGAACACCAAGGATGTCAAGTTCTGATATTAAATGGGGCAGGTCTTTGGAAATATTGGAAATGTATTTGGGGAAGCAAATAATATGTCCATAATATTTATACTGACCACCATGAGCATGTGTAACTTAGCACAACTAATGAGCATTTCCTCAACTTGTGTAAGTACTGCAAGGACAGGTGGTTGGATGCCTAGGTCCATATTGTTTTCAAATGAAAAGCGATGGTATTTTCGTTCTAGAATACAGCGAGAACAAGTGTATGCATCAGGGAATTTTTTTGTTACAATACCAGGGTAACATTCTTTGCAAATCGATCAGTCATGTAAATCAGCCAGTTGGTCCATTTTTTTACGAAATCGTAAATGTGCATCATCAAGGCGGGTGTTCGGTGGTTTAGCATAGGTGGTGGAACTAAAGGTCTGTTGGAAGGTCTGGGAAGAGAAACTGGAGAAGACATATCCACAGTTAGTCGAGAAACTCTGTAAAGAAGATGTTGTTTCTTGTTTTTTTATCTATGTTCTATGCATATACAATTCTTCTTCGTGCATTGTCTTGTTCATTGTCATGAGTTGGCATAATGCCTACAAGAAAACCGTAGAGTTGTTACAGAGTTAGAATATTTGATTGGTAGAAGGGACACATTTTCTATATTTATTAACTGCAAAGTATACCAATATAAAGCAGAAGACAAAAAGCAAATGTTAACTAATTTCATGTTGGGAACTAAGAATGTTCCTGGAAAATAATATTGATGGAATAAATCATTTTTTCAAGTCCTATCTTGATAATTGTAACAAAGCAGAAATATAGAAGAATAAAATGTAGTATGGAAAAGGATATATAACAAAAAAGTTCATTTGTGTTCAGTACAAAAGAATGAAAACTTGTGCTAAGAAATAAGAGAAGAAACTTTTTAATTCAATAAATAAACAGAATAGAAAATTAGTATTGTGTTCAAAAGTAATCATATAGGTTGCATCAACAATTTAGGTAAAAAATGTTAAGTGATAGCTTGTAGAGTGAAAGTATCAGATTGCAAAATAGAAGTGTTATAAGGGAGTTAAAAAAAACCTTGCTATGTTGAGCTATGAAATAAGGATTTAAAATAGACAATTGAAAACATTCATTACAGACAATAAAGAATATGAGAATAGATCAGGTTGAAAAAAGGTATATATTTATGTATCTGGTGAAGTTGTCGATTATTTATTTTCAAAGAATATGATAATATATCTAGTCGAAAAAACGTACATATTTATGTATCTGATGAAGTTGTCGATTATGTATTTTTAACCATGACAATTACAACTTTTAGGTGCGCAATTCCACAGAACCTATTACTTCTAACTCATGCATGCAAGGAAATGAAAGTCATCCATGTGAACATTTGTGATGGTTGCAACAAAAGAATACCAAACAACCTTTTCAGATGCTTGAAGAGTTTGTAGCTCATTGATGGTAATGATTTTATGAGCACCAAAACAAGAGGCACTGAATTTGGGGCTCAAAGAGGGTGATGTTGAACGAAATCCATTGTCATGAAACCATTTCTATAGAACTAAAGTTTGTTAAATATTTGGGTTTATAAATATAGTAGAATTGGATATAGTGCCAACAGTTTTTCCATTAAAATATGTAACACGGCCGCCTTTGATTGCTACCGTTGGAGGAGTAGGTAAACCGCGAAGGCTGGAAAGCTCAACTCCTTGGATTTGACAATGCTCTCCCCAAAGTGTCATGTCAATACTATAGCCTGACATGTCATGGAGTCCAATGGTCCACCTAACAGTTTCAACACCATCTTGTTTTCGTATCGTGGATGTAGGTGAAACTGAAATGACAAGTCCAACAAGGTCAACCATGGAATTTACTGGCATAGTTTGAATCTCCTTAATAGTTTTCAAGTTAAATTAATATAAAGGTATTAAGGGGTATTCATCTAAGCATGGTTGGATGGTTGAGGAGCAACCTAGAAAAATCTCATTATGGCTTTTCAAATGGTTGAAAATTGGATTGGATATTTTGTCTGTGCCATTTGATACCATGTACACTATTCCTAATTGTATTTGGACATACAAAGAGAGTGCCAATTCATTGAATGCAGATATATGTATTTCACCGTTCAAAGCATTAACAAGGTCAAATATAAATACTTTTCCAGACCCTCATTGGTTGCCATATTCATGTATGTTTGTCTTGGAAGTAACTCGACCTTGAATGTTCCAAACTTTGTTAGAAGAGAAGAGTGATGTGAATGGGATAGTCGATCCAACGAAGATAGGGTTTTCATTTATTGATCTGGTGTTGACTGGAACAGAGGAACTACTCTCCGAGGGCGAAGGTACAGGTAAGTGGTAAGGTGCAGAATCTCCAATAATTGTTGCATCTACTATGACAACCTCTAGTGAAAGCAATGTGATATTCCTGTGAGATGAAGTATGTTAGAGTTCAATGAGAGAGAAAAACATTGGATGCATGAACAGTGTGAAACTGATTAAGTGAGAAAAAAATGAGGAAATTAAACGTACGTTACATTATGTACAATGTTGTGTGTACATTGGGTAATTTTGATTATAGTTCCTTCTTTTAGGTGTCCATTTTCTATAATATCGTTGTATATAACTGGAAGCATTAGCTCATTCTTGTGAAGGCCATCTAAGATAGAGATTCAGAACCGAATAGATGATGAGTTGAGTGAGTTCACTTATTTTAATGAAGAGACCTGTACCAGTGGGAAAAGGTTGACATCATCCTGTAGCAATAGTGAAATACAATCTTCAGTTACCATAGTATCCATATCGCGATGGTTATTTATTCATGTGGAATGTAACAGGGCATGAAAAAAAAAATTGCAATGTAACATAATCATGTGACCAGACTAAAATGGATATATAAAAAACAAAATTATTCGCATTAACATATTTTATTACTCTAGTTGTTGTTATTCATTAACATATATCTTTATTTTGGTTTGTATCTATTTGAACTATAAATGTATGGAATTTCTGTGAGGAAGCCGGTAGTCATCAAGAAATAAATTAAGAATCCACAATTTGACATTTCGGAATGCGGAAATATATGTCCTATGTTTTCCAATAAGGAACACCAATATTCCAATTTCCGATTTGCGGATTTTCGATTTCTGACATTTCAGATTTAGGAAATTGTATGTGTTCAAATAAGGAATTGCACATGTTTCGATTTCCGATTTTCGACATTTGGGATTCTGAAAATCCTATGTCCTATGTTTTCCATTAAGGAACACCATATGTTCTGATTTTCGATTCCCTAAGATCTGATTTGTGACATTTCTGATCTCAGAAGTTTTGTGTTTTCAAATAAAGAAATGTCGAAGTTCCTATTTCTGACTTTCGACATCTGGGTATCCAAAATCGGAAAACCTCGATTTTGAGGCTTTATTTTAACTGTTCGTATTCTTTTTACATAACTTATTCCTCCGCTAAGTCCATACTTATTTTAAACTTGCTCTGCATTATGTTTAATCGCTCTGCCTCTAAATTTGGCGAAGATTTTGGCCTCTAAATTGGTACAATTTGTGGAGAGTTATGTTAGCTTGCATATTGGTATGTTAAGAAAGAAACCCCTTTTACCTATGTCTTTTTCAATTATCCAAACTTAGTTTCATTCTGGTTATTTTTTTCCGTGGAATGAAATAGGGCATGAAAAAAAAATTGCAATGTAACATAATCATGTGACCTAACTAAAATGGCTATATAAAAAACAAAATTATTCGCATTGACATATTTCATTACTTTGGTTGTTGTTATTCATTAACATATTTCATTACTCTGGTTTGTATCTATTTGAACTATAAATGTATCAAAATTGCGTGAGGAAACCGAAAGTCATCAAGAAATAAATTTAGAATCTAGAATCCGAGATTTCGGAATCCGGAAATCTATGTCCTATGTTTTCCAATAAGGAACACCATATGTTCTGATTTTCAATTCCCAAATTTCCGATTTGTGACATTTCGGATTTCGGAAATACTATGTTTTCCAATAAGGAACATTACTCTTCCAATTTCCTATTCGTGGATTTTTTATTTCTGACATTTTGGATTCTGGAAATCCTATGTGTTCAAATAAGGAACTGTGCATGTTCCGATTTCCGATTCTTGACATTTCAGATTCCTAAATTCTATGTCCTATGTTTTCCATTAAGGAACACCATATATTTTGATTTTTGATTCGCCAAGATCCAATTTGTGACATTTCGTATCTCGAAAGTTTTTTATTTTCAAATAAAGAAATGTCGAAGTTCCTTTTTCTGGTTTTCGATGCTCGGTTATCGAAAACTGGAAAACTTCAATTTTGAGGCTTTATTTTGACTGTTCGTATTCTTTTCGCATAACTTATTCATTCGCTAAATCCATACTTATTTTAAAATCACTCTGCATTATGTTTCATCCCTCTGCCTCTAAATGTGGCTCAGATTGTGACCTCAAAATTGGTACAATTTGTGGAGACTGATGTTAGCATGCATATTTGTATGTTCAGAAAAGAAACCCCTTTTACCTATGTATTTTTCAATTATCCAAACTTGGTTTCATTTTGTATATCATCCTGGTCAAGTGGGTACTTGATGATGCAAGCTTTAAACAATAGTTTTTCACTAACCAGTACTGGAGAAGAATAACGAAAGACATATCAAAAAAACTTTGTAGTGGCTTTGCAACTTTAGGCTGAGTTTTTTACCTAAAACAAGTACATCATAAAACTAATACCTATCATTTTATGTGACATAGCATGAGTATTACACCATTATGAAGCTACATAACCAATACAAGTCACAACCCTTTTGCAACAGAGCAAGAGTAAGAGTCAATTAAAACACAACAACAATGTTTCACCATCTTATAAGCAACGTTTTCATTTGGCCAAAGAACTAATACCTATCATTTGATTGACAGAGCATGACATAACCAATAAATGTCACAAAATTTTTTCAATAGAGCAAGAGTCACACTCAATTAAAATAGAGCAACGATGTTTCACCATCTAATAAGCAGACTGAATGAATATTCAAAACAATTAAGAAGAACTAAAGAATACCTGCAAATTTAACAAGCTGGGAAATCCTCTTGTGGAAACTCTAATTGTAAATGAAACGCAACAAAATCAATATAAAAAAAACAAAATCAAGCAGTAAGAAATAGTGGTTACCTGAAGGCATGTTTATATGTGGACAACAAAGACGGTGCAGCAACAAATGCGGTAAATCAAGTATTGTAAAAATATCTTGGAGATCGTCATAAGATGAGAAAAAATGAAGATATAGCCCCATGTCTGAATCAAATGAAAATTTTTATTGCATTAATGGAGCAACAATGCATTGATGAAGCATTAATATGAATGAAGGGGCCTAGGAAAAGTGTGTTTCATCGACTAAAGCACTTGTGAAACAAAACCACGAGTAAATTGACCCAAAATTGAGCGCCTAAAGGCAGAAAAGTGTTGGAGAAAATGTTAGGCTAAACCCAAATAAACTGATGAACCGAAACTCGCAAAATATTGGCAAGGGCTATGCCGAATTGAGAGAAATGAATTGTAGTGAAGGACAATGAAAGCCTATAAAAAACAAAAATTTCCAAAACTGGTCGTTTAGGACAACATATAGGAGTGTAGTGAAAACATCCAATCCACTTGTTGAAAAAACGCGGTAAACACCAACCGGGAAGAAGGACCCACAACTGAAAATCAATCCATTGAGTTCATCAATCCATTCACGTACAACACCTGCCGTATAACACATGACACCTGTGTCTACGGGACAGAAGTTCCAGAATTGAGATTGTAGAATCAAGGACCCAACTGAAGTGCATTAAAAAAAACAAAAATTGATCAGCATACATGCATGAAAAAAAAGGTAAGGACAATCAATCAATCATGTGCGGTAACAGCTGTAACAGGAGGGCATTTGGTCAACACGGAAATGATGTCCTTTGAGTGGACATTTGACAGGGAAAAAGAGACAAAAGACCTGTTCGACAACGCTAGTCCATGCCACCTTCTTCGCTATTTACTGGATCACGGGATATAACAAACCAAAATTTTAACCATGGCGTGATGTGGAAAAAGTCACCAATCACCAAGCGACACATGTCGAAATGTTAATGACCAGGGAGACGAGGAATCTTTTGAGACTACGTCTCCATTGTGAAAACTCCTACGGCATAAATATATAATAATTTTATTCTATCATAAAATTTTATATATACAATAAAGATTATTTATTATATAAAATCCAAAAATATTAAATCAAGATTTTATTTTTGAATTTATGTTTGACTTTTGATTAATAATATATTTTTATATTCAAAGAATAAAGTACTTTAAAGTGAAAGTGATTTTAGAGTACTAAGTATATAAATATTATATTTGAAAGTAATTTATGAGTATTTTTTCCATTATGGGTATGGTTAACCATGGATTTTCATTCACCGTTTAGAATTTGACAAGTACCCAACTTTAACTCAAACAATGTCACCTCAACCATAAGGGATGATGTCATTCTCTAGAATTTGATTGGTTCTTGGAAAGTTGATTTTGACGGTACATTTTTAGGCCCTTTTTTTACCTCAAAATTCCCATAATGCTTAATCATCTTCATATTTGACAGTTTGTTCCTCAATGTGAGGGTTGCATTGATCCTACTATGTTCAAATAACTTCTTCAAGGTCTTGAGTATCTTGCTAGTTGTCTTATTTTCTGATATTTGTTGAACCAAGTGATCTTTGACTGAGTCCACCATAATCATTCTTGCTTTCACATCACACTTGCTCCACTGGGACTTCACTTCTTCCGCTTCTGGTTCTGGAGCTTTCTCAATTACAAACTTCAAGAGATCAATTTCTTCTATAATGAGAAGAACCCTACGCTTCCAGGATATGAACCAGATATGAACCTTCATTCCAATCATCTTTTTTACAGATATGAACCAGAAACCCTAACAAGAGTTAGGTCAAAAAATTAATTTTGGATTTTAGTGAAACTGACCTTACATATGTGCCCTATCAAGGCGAGTTGAGATAAGGTTAGGTCGAGCCAAATCAGAGGTGGGAAGCCTCTGAAACTTGATTCCCTAGTCTCTTCCCGTAATGTCCCATAGTGTTTTGTAGTAAAAAAAATGAATCTTCTCAGAATTTGGTTTTTCTTTCACCAAAATATGTGCCTCCCCTAAAGCGAAGTTTCCACAACTCATTTTCTGCTGAAGAGAAGAGGGAAGGGCTTGGAAGGTCAAACCCTAGCTTTAAAAAAATGGCCTCTTCTAGAACTGTTCTGATACCATGTTAGTTTTTACAAGATTATAATGATGTAACTTAATTTCAATTACACAATAGGATCTCTAGAAGAAATTAAAAGCAAAGAAACATGAAACACCAAAATTTATCTTGGAAAAACCAATCAGGAAAAACCCAGCAAATCTGCATATAGATATGATGAATCCAGAGAACATAGAGAAGAAAAGAGAAAGAGAGAAAATGTATCTATAAGATACAACCCCAAAAAATACTCTCCTAGACTGCAGTAGCGCACCTTTTATATCTGAGTGGCTTGTTGTGAATGTGTCTAATAATGATGAGGGGCACCTCCTATTTATTCTGATTTCCCAAGTGGAAAATTACTAGGGTCGACCTACCTTGGGGAAAATACAAAAAATAACTTTATTTTTATTTTTTTGTTGTTTATTCTTTCCCCAAGGTTTACATTTATTCTTTGTAGGGTTTACATGAGTAGTTACATCAATAAGAACTCCCATAGGAGGTATAAGGAAATATAATACAACAATGATAAGAATAAATTATGTAGTTGCACAATTTCCAACAAACATCAACACGAAATGATTTAGCAACAATTTATAAACTGATAATAAACAAAAGTAGAATCTTGCAAATTTAGATTAGTGCCAATGGAGTCAGAGTAAAAGAAATAATGTTGTTGAAAGATAAAATGTTTTACAATGTATCCTTGGTCAGTTTTAATTATTAAAATATGAATTGAGTTATGGGAAGCGAATTCTTGATATAATGTAAAGTACTGAGAATATGTCAAGAATATGACGAAGGTGGTTCTTCACTCATAAATGTTGGTTGGATCAGATTCTTTGAGAAATTTCCAACACAACACCAACAAGGGTGTAGCTTGACGGTATCCCGAGGTCACTATCCAGTGGTTCCCACTTATTTTAAATAATTTTTCCACAATGTCAAATATCACCACACCAAATTTTTGTAATGTTTTTAGGAGTTAATTTTATTAATGGATTGTTAAATTAATGTGTAGAAATTAAAAAATGACCAGGAAAACCCCGCAGAGGGAAAGAACATACATGAGGTTTTTGACAAAGTGTATGTTCCAATTAAAAAATGTTGTAAATGCAAATAAAACAATGACAAAATGGAACCGCAAACTATGTGTTACTTTCTGATCATCCACCAATAATCGGTAAGCCCTTTGCTTGGTGGCGAGAGCATACTTCGTGGGAATGAGTTGTGTTTGAAATTATTAACTCTATGCTAAGCTAAAAATAAATATTAATTAACCTATTCATCCTTTATATAAGATAGATTGTGTGCATGTGTGTTAGAAAAAAAAACCATAAAAGGACACTGTGAATCCCCCCAGGGGGGATGGAGTGTGGGTGTTGTGTATCCCACTTGCTTTCTTTATTATTAAAATTTTACAAAGTGATAAAATGATGAAATAAAATTCACTTTGATCCTTGAAAATGGATCGAAAGGCTTACAAACTTACTGAAGAGAAAAGGAATGAAGAAAGTGGATGAAAGAAGGAATTTTTGGTGTCCTGGGTGACCCGAAACTTGATTTTTAAACAAGATATCCTTCTAATTTTCTTAAAAAATTCTAAAAACCAGTTAGAAAAATTTTTATAATCTCATGAATCGGTTAAATCAAAGTACATAATTTTACACTACTCAAAATTCTTGAAAATTGTGAAATTTTGCTTGAAAAAAAAACACTTTGAGAAACTAATTTGGATCTAATTCAATATGAAATTTTTTAAAGAGTGCTAGATATGATATATATACATAATTAAAAGCATATTTTATATTTATATTGATGGATCTAACTTTTGTTAAGCATGAAGAACCGGTATCCGAGAAAAAGTTTGAAATTTTAAAACGGGAGAAAGAAGTCATCAAGCCCGAGATTAAATGGTATGAAGGAGAAGAAGGATATGAAAAGAAAACATGTTAGTTATATAAAATTTTATTTTGTAAAAATTAAATGGATGCAACAGAGCTCCAATATCCCTTCTACCTAAAGCGATCATGTAAAAGCTACATAATTCTTCACACAAGCAATGTTAATCTAGTTAATTTCATCAAATGAAAACAAAGAGAATATAAGTATAACTGAATACGATATACTACTCTTACAATATTCTAGGGATGAAATACAAATGAGTAAGTTAATATCTGCAAATAATCATTCAACAGAAACTATATCTATGTAACAATACTTCACAGAAAGAAAGCATAAATTAAACAGATTTCACCTCAACATTCATCAAATTGCAAGCTCACAAGATGATGATACACATTAGCCTCCAAAGGCTTCAATTTAATTCAAAAAAAATGAAAAAAGAAAGAATACAATAGGCATAGGTTCTTTGCATCCTCCCAAATGAGGTCGGCGACCTTGCTTCTATAACAAAATTTGAGCTCAAACCCTAGGAGGCGTAATTCCCAAGAGACGAGGTGGTTCTGGGGGTTGAGGAAATGGTGGAAAGAGGTTTGAATTCGTGGGATGGGAGTCTGCTACCTCCCATGAGGTGTCCCACTTTCTTTGGGAATCCTCCACCTTTCCAACCAACTCCTCCATTTGGAGGAATGCATCCTTCATGAGGAGAATGTGCCCCCCTATGAAGGAGATGAGTTGGATCTTCTTCTTTGTTAATGGAAGTTGATCCCCTATGCTCATAAATTCCCCAAATAGGATTGTCAATCTCTTTAAAACCTCAAATACATGTCCCAGACAAGTTTCCTTTGATTTATGAACTAGATTTTCTCCATTTTTTCTATTTATTTGACCCTCTGAGTCATTTTGGAGTGAAAATCAAAATTAATAATTGAAAATTACTAATTTGACCCTCAAAAGTGGGATTAGGGGTTAAGTGGGGGATTTGGGTCCAAAAGCGAGCATCCCCGTGACAAAATTAGCTTCCTAGGCCCACTTTCATGACCTTTTAAACATATACAATTAAAATACACCTTATCTATGATTTTATTAAAAAACTAAAAATTAAAAAATCTTAGGAAAGACTTAGCGCATGTCCACAAAACTTTGGGAATATGGATAGCATGGTATAATACATAGACCCTATGCTTTAATAACCCTCCCAAGTCATAATCACCAACTTCACCATCCTGGCTTTGGAGGATTTTGAGTGAAAATTTTGAAAATTATATGTCGCTTAAAAAGCGTCATATAACTAATGAGGGAAAAAACACTCAAGGATGATGAATTTGATGACCAGATCCCAAGAATGGCAATCCTCTTACATAATAAACCATCATGCTATGTCATTTATTACAATTCCTTCAGGGGTGTGAACATGTGAAAAAGGGATCACAACTTCCCTTGATGAAACCATGGAACTTCTGAGCACTGAGTAAGAACAATTGATTTGTTATGATCCTTGGTGGATCATTTGAAAAATACCCTAAGTGAAACTTATTGGATAATAGTACATATATTTTAGAAGTCAAAATCCAACCCATCCATACTACATCCTTCTAGATAACTCCTTGGTTGGTAAGTTTATAGTACTATGACATAGCCTTGTATCAATGGATAAACAGATTTCAAAATCTTAGATGTCTAAGATGCAAGGACAACATTTTATTTTTGCTTGTGGGAGGAGCTTAATTGTATTTTTGTTTCAATCAAAGGAATATCAATATTTTATACTCTAATATGGGCCATACTTCATGCACTCATGGACTTGTATCTCAACCAAACCCCTTATTTTAATCAATAAAGGATATCACTTCAACCCTAATCTAGTTTTTCCTGTCCCATTTTTTACGGATATTATGGCAGAAAGAAACCCTAAAGGATATTGAGGATAGCTTGGGAACACAAGAAACTAAAATACACCAAGACTAACACCCGTAATGACATAAACCACTTCCAAGTATCATGAGATATTGAGATCTTAAAAAATATCAAGGAAGGAGGGAAGAACCAATTAAAAAAAGGAACATACATCCCCATAAGTATTTATAATAAGAAAATCTAAAACTTATGTAATCAACTTGATTAGATCTATATAAGCACTTCAAGGACACGAAGAAAATAAACAAACAAACACTATTTGATCGATCCCTTACCACCTCATTTTGAAGATGAGGGATAGCTATAGGGGGGCTAACTGAGAATATGTACTTGAACTTTAGCTCTTGTGTGCGTGTATAAGTTTTAAATTGTCCAAAATTGTCTTATTGCAAATTTGATTTTCAATGATTGTTATCTTCATGTTTTGATAATTTCCAACACTGTATGTTTTGTGGATTTGACATAACGCTAAAATCTGTAAGATAAGATAATATTATTAATGTCTAACAACTAATCACAAAATATGTCCAACAAATGACCGCAAACATAAGTCAATGGGGCTATTGAGTACAATGGTGTCAATACAAAGTGAGACTCACTAAACTAGATCCTATTAAAAGAAAGATATACAAAGTAAAATATGGATCTATGTTAAAGCCTAAAACCCTCATCTTTGACCATAGGAAACAAAATTGGATGAGAGATGTACAAAGGAGATGGATCCAGGGATCGAAAAACAAATAAGGATGAGGATGAAAGTATATCATGCTCTACTAGATCCAACTCTCCAAGAATTTGAGATGAAATTAGTAGAATGTTGTTCAAAGGGAGAGTTTGGGAAAGATATGGAACACCCATTGAGTTGTTACTTGCAAGAGATCACTCATCACTAGAGTTTGGATGATCTTGCTAGCCTACTAGTAATGGATCTGGTCAGACTAGATGATCTTGTATGTTTGATGGCGAGGTATATAGCATTCCATCGACATTAATTTCCTTGGGAAGGTGGGATGGTCTCTTAATTCCACATTGATATAGAGTCCAAAGCAATGATGTTAACAATATGTTTCTTGGTGTCCCTAGTTAATGGAAGCATTGTAAAAAGGGAAGCATTCCTTTGAGTGGAATACAATGTAGGAGAAGGATAAAGAGTGTAGGAATGGAGTATGAGGACATATTGCATGTATAAGGTCAAACATCTTTGGTTCGGGTACCTAAAGCAACTTGAAAGGGTATACATTCCCATAAACAAACAATATAACCACCGATAGATCTTATAATATATGGGGTAGTATAATATGAAGTGTTCTTCTATCTCAACCTCTCAAAGATGGCACATTCAACAAATCCTACCTAACCAATCAATCTAGTGGTCAAACTCAACCAAAATTCTATGTGAACCCACTCGAAACTGGCTTAATAGAATACAAAATGAGTGCACCCAATTGTGGAAGGTGTAAGGGGGTTGGAAATGAATCCATCCCTTACCTCTAAGAAGTGCTCAGTATAGAAATACATCTTTGGACATAACCCATCCTGAATATTAGTCCAAGTGACTTGTACAAATTGGCCTATAAATGTCATCTCAGATTATCATGTTCAAATCCTACCTAGTAGGTAAAAGATGGCCAAGTGCATTGCAAGAGTATTCGAATGGTTAAATATTGTCCATCAAAATACCCATCGACTCCAAAAGGTCCAATACCCCTACAAACCAACATTGAGCATATCCAAGAGCTATTTTTGAATCAACGCACTTTGAAAAATAATAGACCAAGCACGGATATCAATCCCATCGCTTTTCCAAGTTAATGAGACTCTGGAAGTGATGCAGAAGTGACACAAGGCTAAGCACAATATCAAACCAAAGGATTCATGCATCAAACACTGCAAGAATGATGGGATGAGGTATTATCTACTCACACCCAATGATGCATTGAAGAAGGGTTTGCACTCTCTCATCTAAATCTCAATCAAGATCTGGAAAACAAGTCCCCAACACCTTTGATCCATAAAGAAATATAGATAGAACAAGGGTATCCATGAGAGACATCTTGGACAATATTTCATGCTCTTATTGAATCAACGCACTTTGACAAACAATAGACCAAGCACAGATATCAATACCATCGTTTTTCCAAGTTAATGAGACTTTGGAAGTGATGCAGAAGTGAGACTAGGCTAAGCACGGTCTCAAGCCAAAGGAGTCATGCATCAAACACTGCAAGAATTATGGGATGAGGCATTATCTACTCACACCCAATGATGTGTTGAAGAAGGGTTTTCACTCTCTCATATAAATCTCAATCAAGATTTGGAAAACAAGTCCCCCACACCTCTGATCCATAAAGAACTATAGATCGAACAAGGGTATCCATGAGAGACATCTTGGACAGTATTTCATGCATGTTTTTGAAAACACTATCTCTCAAGAAGGACTAAAGATCCATATACTTTATTAATATGATGCTAAAGACCTTATAGCAAATTGAAATAATGCCCTAAGAATTACGCCCCCAAGTAGATATAGGTGCTAGTGATCTCAATCTCCTCCACTCTCAAAAAGAAATAGTGGTCCATAAGTACCTTCTTAACCCATTAAAAGAAATTACCTTGGTTTTACCCATGTTGAATGTCGATTTTCGAAGGTCACAAAATGGTCTCAAAACATCTAGTTCTCTTCACACACCATCCAATGACAATTCCAAGAGGACCACATCATTCGCAATGACTAGGTTAGATAATCAAGACTTGGTGGAGGATGCACCCATCGTCGTCCTAAATATGATCATGCAAAAATGACCTTAACTAACATGTAGATACCAAATAAGGTGGGGGATAGGGGGCACCTTTGTTTGACCCCAATGGTGCTCCTAATAAAATCATATACCCTATGAGAAGTACGAAAAAAACCAAGAATCAACTTTTACAAGAACATGATGGTAGTTAAGAGTATCTCAAAAATGTCAATGTCTATGAGATTTTGGAAAAAGGTCACATGAGGAACAAAGTCAAATGATTTACAAAATTCCACAACGTAGCAATAAAATCTAAAAAAAATCATGCCTCTTCAATGATGGCCAAAAGTGCAAGTATGCGATAAATGGTCTATTGTGCAAGTCAAAATCCAACCTACCCTCTAGCTCTAACGTGTTGACATTTATATTGAAGATATTAGTGTTGTAATTATTATTATCATAAAATAAATTTCATACCTGACTTATTATTGATAAGATTGCCACATAGGATTCATTCTTGTTGGCACACATTTGTATCTTTTCTCTTGGAATGCCTCATTGATTTGGTTGAAAATGAGTGAAATATTGTCCAGTGTTGTTGTAAAATTATATTTCAAATCAACCAAGGAAGCAAAATTCACAAGGTTCAAATCCTTGAAACCTCCTTATAAGGTAAATTTTTGAAGTTGCATGCCATTTCCTTGGATTAAAAAAATTGGACATGTTGAAAACTTTATAAACAAAAAAATTGTTTACGCCATTAAAATGGATGGTCACAAATGGCTAGAGCGAAATCATTATATGTAAGTAAAATGGAATTCTTTTTGACAAAGCAAAATAACAATTTTTTTTATGAACTTCAAATAGAATGGAACAATCAAACTTCTTCCAACATGTAGGGATTTTTCCAAAACAAAGCATCAAGATCAAACGTTAAGAAGTTAAGAACAACTCTATAAGCCCAATTTCAAAATTGAAAGAACTTTGAAGCTCATCAAATACTCAAAAAAAATCCCTGCCATGTTTTGAAATAACGAACACCATTAAAAAAAGGCCTCCAAATCAAAGCTCAATAAGACACCAAGATTTGAGTGGTAATGCCCTCAAAAAGAAAAAAAATCTACACATATAGTAAGAAAAGTTTTATTACACAAGAAAGAAATGCAAAATCCAAGTCATTCTTTTTGTCATATCATTGTTTAGTGCCACCAACAAATGAACTTCTGTGATCTTTAATCAAATATAATGGACCAATAACACAAAAATACTTGGATCAAGTGTTAATAATATCAAGAATATAAATAACAATTAATCACTTATGAAAAATATAAAATGATGGTCATCAAAAAGAGAAAGAGCAAAAGCACACTGAATAAACACACCAAAAGAATACATGACTTCAACATTAAACCAAATTGGTTTCAAGAAACATTTTAATGTCTCATATCCAAGCATATCCAAGCATATCCACATACTTACTTTCAAGTGGAAAAAATTTAAAGAACAATCAATAATTCAAATTACTCGACAAATTAGATAGTTGGAAATACACAAAGAAATAAGAAAGTAACACATAATTTCCAAAAATACATAATCATCCCTACTTCAATATCATCGTTGCTTAAGTAGGGAATCCTAGGGGTTACAATTATATTATTAAGTTGTTTTGCAAAATTATGTTAGAATTTGATTGCTTTCAATGTGATTATATTAGATCTTTAAACAATGTGCATTATAACATCATAATCGTATGCAATAGGATCACTGGAAGAAATACAAGCACAGCAATACAATAGACAAATATTTTCATATGGTAGACCACAAGGGAGAAAACCCAACAAGTTATTCAATATAGATTTCATCAACAAGAACAATGTCAAACCCGAGATAAGATAAATCCCAAAGACAAAAGCAGCCACTTCTCCTCTCTAGCGAACATTTTCTCTCTCTCTCTCTCTCTCTCTCTCACACACACACACACACACACACACTTGCTTAAGTGGGTTGTATGTCCAAATGAGAGGTGCTCCCTCTCTATTTATAATCATTAAGTGAGTGACCTTTTTACCTAACCGGGCCGACTTGTTACTCTTACATGGTCGACTTGTCACTTTTACAAGGCCGAATTATCTAGGGAGACTCAAAATAACATTTATATAATATTTATTGTGGGTAGTATTGACCTAATTTACAACGAAATGGTTACAATGCTTCTTACAAAGACTTTTACATGAACAATTACATCAATAACATCTCTCAAAGGAGGTACAACAATAATACAATAAAAGTACAATAAGAATATCTTCCAAAGTTACATTATTTAACACTCCCTCTTAAAAAGGAAGGTATTCTTCTGTCATGATCATCATCCTTGGACATCATTATTGGATCTCATCACTGGACATCATCATTGGATATCATGGACATCATCACTAGATCTCATCACTGAACATCATCATTGGATCTTGTGGACATCATCACTGGATCTCATCACTGAAAATCATCATGGATCTTGTCATCACAGTAGCTAGTACATCTTGGTACCTGGGCCATTGACTTGTGACGTCTCTCAAATATATACATCATAAGAAGTTCTCATCAAGTGGGTACATCCCAGGAGCACAAATTACGTCACTAAGTGACTACTTACGTTACCTCACTAACATCTCGTTAGTGTGGCCTAGTAATATACATTACATCACACAGTGACTACCTGCCATCACGTCACATCCAAGTCATCTTATGAGTGTAGCCTAGGAGAAAAAATTACATCACCAAGTCACTACCTGCTACCACGTCACATCATGTGGAGAACATCCAAGGTCCGTATCTTGCGTCTTCGCGCATCATGGAATCACGACACTCATGAGTGTAGACTAGGAATATACATTATGTCATTATGTGACTACTTTCTACCACATCACATCATGTGGAGAACATCCCAGGTCCGAAAATTGCGTCTTCACACATGTTTGTATGCTTGTATAGTTCCAACCATTTTCATGTTGGATGTACATCTGTACAGCAACCATCACTTTTTCATGTTGGGTGTACCTGTCATGTTGGTGCATCAACCAGCCATTTTTCATGTTGGGTGCAACCCTCATCTCGGTGGATCAAACAACCCTTTTTCATGCTAGGAGCTACCCTCATCTTGGTGCATCAACCAACCTGTTTTCATGTTGGGAGCTACTCGGTGCTTCCACCAACCCATTTTCATGTTGGGAGCTTCACATATAGTGACCAGTACTTTTTCATACTGGGTGTACCTCTCATATATCAGTGCTTCCACTAGTCCTTTTTCATGTTGGGAGCTACTCGGTGCTTCCACATACCCTTTTTCATGTTGGGAGATACCTACATAGTGACTAGTATGTTTTCATATTGGGTGTACCTCTCATATATTAGTGCTTCCTCCATCCTTTTTTGATGTTAGGAGCTACTCGTTACTTCCACCAACCCTTTTTCATGTTGGGAGCTACCCATATAGTTAATGGTCCTTTTTCATACTAGGTGTAACCCTATAGAGCTAGTCCTTTTTCATACTGGATATAACTCTATGTAGTGCCAGTCCTTTTTCATACTGGATGAAAGTTTCATACACTGTTCCACAATACCAACCCTTTATCATGTTGGACGTGAAGACCACACATCTTCCACGAAGCCAACCCTTTTTCATGTTGTATGTGAATACCACACATCTTCCACAGAGCTATCCCTTTTCCATACTAGATGTGAATACCACTAATATGGAACAAGAACTCATCACTCCCTCTTGCGATGGACACCGATGTGAACAATTCCAATCTTGTCCTTGAAGTACTCAAACTTCACTCTTGCCATAGGTTTGGTCAATACATCGACTATTTGCTTGTCCATCACAATATATTGGAGCTTCATTGCTCCTCTCTACACATATACCTGATATAGTGACACTGGATCTCGATGTGCTTCGACTTGTCATGGAACAGAGGGTTCTCAGATGACTTCACACAACTTTGGTTGTCACAAAATACACAAGTCATCTCTAACTCGACATCGAACAATCCCGCAAATAAATTTCTAAGCCAAACTACCTCATAGCTAGTTGAACAAGTTGCAATATACTCTACGTTGGATGTACTTGGTGCTACACTTGTTTGCTTCTTACTAAACCAACAAATCATGCCATACCCCAAACTAAAGCAGCATCCTAAAGTGCTCTTCTTATTCGTAGCACTACCAACTCAATTTGAGTCTATATAGCCCCACAAGATAATCCTTTGATCACTCACATATCTAAGGCCATACTCAATTGTACCCTTCAAGTACCTCAACACATGTTTTGTCATAATCATGTGAACACGTCTTGGCTCTACCATGTACTGACTCAAATTGTTCACCGCAAAGCATATATTTGGCCTCGTGTTCATCAAGTACATCAACAAACCAATCATCTACATGTATATTGTGGCATCAACTATCTCTAAAGTAGTATCACACAACAAATTCAAGTCTGATGCCATTGGTGTGGCCATTGCATTGCAATCCATCATCTCGAATCTCTTCGGGATCTCTACCACATATTTTCCTTGACTAAGGAAAATCTCATCTAGATTCTACTACACCACTAATCTCAAGAATCGTGCCAAGATTCTCAAACTATGACATCTACTTTCTCTTGGTGAGGGGAGACATTCGGTATCACTCTTAGCATATCCCTAAGATATTGAGGCAAACAACATTTTCCATGGATAGAGGCTAAGTGACAGTGTCTCTACAATTTGTGCTATAGTCACTCCCTCTAAAGCGAAGCTTTCCTACTCCCCCTGTAACTAAGTACTATCCTCCCTCTGCATCTTAACATCTTGTATCCTCTACATCAGGACATTATGTACTAGAGTGACTAGTAACCTTATCTATTGATGATATTTTGTGTATCCATCTATGTCATCTCTCAAGGTCATCGGATAGAAAGATCCTTCATCTTGAACTCAGGTGCAAGTTTCTCTTGCACCCGTCTATGAGGTCCTCATCTCCAACCTTGTTGCAAAGGTTGAGGTTTCATCACTCCAAGTGATCCTCAAGCTCGTCATGTCATGGGTGCCTTATGAGATCATACAAAGCCTTCTTCAATCTGTGGATATGTGGTCCTCTATAGCGAGTCTTGAGTCCTAGAGGTTGCTCAGTATACACTTCTACTTCGATTACACCATCCATCTAGTGTAATATCCATCACTGAAGAAGTGTGTATGGCGAATGGAGCAAACATCTCATCATAGTCAACTCCCTCTTTCTGAGAGAAACCATGAACCTTGTTTTGTACTTCTATAGAATGCTTGATTTCATAGATCTTCTTAAATGTTATACCGAAACTGTCATCACTTGTTCTTGGGAAAAAATCTCATCATTCTTCTCTTGTAGGTGATTGTACATGATCTTTCCTACAAGTCAAATTCAGTTGCATGATTAGAACCATTTCATAATTTTCAAAAACATATTAATAATAACAAATTATTATGTATAAAGACATAGGTCACATAGTCATGCAACTATCTTAGCTAATGCTTCAACACAACATCCATCAATATCTCGTATACATACGGTAACTTTCTAGATGTTTTCCATCTCTACCAGAACATAATTAAGAGAATGCATTGCTCACAACATGTCAGCAAAGAGGTTTCATTCTAGATACACGTCAATGAAATGTTGTGCGGCATCATAGGCCACTTACCCATTACATGCATATTAGTAGTATATTGTTCATAAATGCAAACCATAACATGCATAATACACTTTCTAACTCTACGAACATAACTATGTACACAACTGAACAATAACATTTAAACAATTAGATATGCTGGGAAATGACAATTCAAATATGTATCTTTATTTGTTAGGTGGACTCCCTCTTGATCTCTACTTCCTTGCCAATTTTAAAGCTGGATCTGCTTCATTTTTTTATCTTCAGGAATTTGAACCTTCAACCTTGATCTTCATATCTTCTGGATGCACTAGATCCTCTTGGATCTATCTTTTTAGTTTGGAAAATATTTCTTGGTATTTAAGCTTGGACAATTCTTCATCTGATTTTTCGAAGTCCAACTTGTAGGAGCTTCTCCTACTCCTTTCATTGGAATTCATCTTTAAGTTTCACCTTATGAGGTGAATCCTTCTGGATAAAAATACATATTCATCATCACTTAAGGGATCTTCCCTTTCTCTCTTCTTGATTGGTTCATCATCTTCTGTAGCATGAGCATGATTCCTCTTATTATTTCCTTTCTTTGCATGGCCTTTGCCTTTGGTACAATCTCTTGCAAGACGTCCCATCTCATCACAAGAGTAACCTTTGAAACTTGAGTAGTCCTTTTTTTCGAATTTTCTAGGATTCTTGTGAATTTTTTCTTCTTTCTTGGTCTTTCCCTTATTGGCATGAGTTGTTAGGGCTTGATTATCATCTTCACCCATCTTCTCTTCTTCAATGTTGTCTCCAATGGATTCTTGTTGTTCTTTTATCTAGGAGACCATTATGAAGTAAGATTGTATGTTTTATGAACTATGCATGTTCATACCCTTGAGTTGAGTTCTCAAGGTCATCTTCCTGTTGATGTTCATAGTTAAAGCATCAAACATCTCCTCGGGACTCTTTAAGGAGGATACATATGGGATCAAGTGATCCTTGATGGAATTAGAAATAATTCTCTTGGCTTTAACCAAGTTCTTCTTGTGCTCAGCTTTGTCTCCATTTCCCTCTAACTCTGCAAACCTCTCCTTTGACATAGTTTTCCAAGTCTAGTATGTGAAGCACTTTGTATTTCCATGCCCAGAAGTTATCGGCTCCTTCAAGCTTGGTATTGTTTGTCATCTTAAAAAATGAGAACCTCAAATGGAAATAGAGAGAATAGTGCTTACCAATGAGAGTGCTTCAACTAGATGCTTGCTTCAATTCCTTTCTGGAAAAATGCTTCTAGATGACCTAGGGTTTGACAAAGAAACCTTAATTATTCAACTTGATATCTTGCACCTTTCTAGAAAACTACTTTTAGATGACCTAGGGTTTGACAAAGAAACCTTAATTATTCAACTTTATATCTTGCAAAACTAATTGGAGAGAGGGATGTTCCTCCTCAAGGTGATTTAAGCAATGTACTTTTTTTCCCAAATTTGTGGACAGAACTGCAAAAAAATAGATGCCCTAGTTTTCCTGTGACGGTAGTGTTAGGTCAAAAATTGAAAATATTCCTTCACAAGAAGATGTTCCGTCCTAGGTTGAGTTGAATTGACCTCCTTTTCAAGTTGATATGTGGAGTAAAGTGCCCGAAACAGGAAGCCCTAGCTTTCCAATTCCAACAAAAATTAGGGCAAAACTGAAAAATCTCATAATGGAGACTAGTTTCTATATAAATATGTTCCCTATTGAGGTAATTATCAAAACATATATTTCAAGATAAATTTATGAATGGAAAGGACCAAACTTTGATGCCCTAGTTTCCAACTTTCGTTCATGACAGCTACACAGAGTCTTTATTCAGGATGACTCTTATACCATGTTAGAATTTTAATGCTTCCAATATGATTATATTAGATCTTCAAACAATGTGTATTGTAACATCATAATCATATGCAATAGGATCACTTGAAGAAAGGAAAGCGCAACAACACAATAGACACAAATATTTTCATCTGGCAAATCAGAAGAGAGAAAACCTAGCAACTTCTTTAGTATAGATTCATCAACAAGAACAATGCCAAACCAAGATAAGATCAACCCCAAAGACAAAATCAACTACTTCTCTCCAGCAAACCTCTTCTCTCTCTCTCTTGCGCACTTGTTTGAGTGAGTAGCGTATCCAAATGGGAGGTGCACCCTTTATTTATACTCATCAAAGCAGTGATTTTTTTACCTTACTAAGACGAGTTGTTACTCTTACAGGATCGATTTGTCTAGGAAGACTCAAAATAATAGTTATATAATCTTTCTTTTGGGTACTATTGACCTGACTTGCAATGGAAGGGTTACACCGATTCTTACAAAGACTTTTACATGACTAAGTACATCAATAACATCTCCCAAAAGATGTACAACAATAATACGATAAAAGTACAATAAGAATATCTTCCAAAGTTACATTCTTCAAGAAATTAAACCTTGTTTATTCTACAATTTTGATAAATTCATATTTGCATTATAAGCCATATTATGCAACACATAAAAATAATAGTGGACTCCCCATAGTGGCATGTACATCAAATTGTTTTGCAAAACTAACATTTCTTTATTCTACAATGAGATATGGTTATTAAGCAACCTAATAAAGCTAGAACACAACCCATTATGAAAGATTATCTAAGTCTTTTTTCAAAAGTTGTTAGTCCATGCCATGCTTGACCAAGTAGGGACAAGCATTTACCTCTCTTCCATTCTGAAGATTTATAACATGTTGTACATTGGATGCAAACAAGTTCAAAACTTGAATATAAAATTCATCAAATAGAAATGCTTTAGGAAAAATTAGTAATGTGGAACTGTGGAGTGCTTGAAGGAAAACTTTGGTTCCTTCCTCAAATCACATTAACAAGAAAAAATATTAATACTATTAACATGAATTCATAAGGATAAAAGCTTAGATTTTGGTGGATGGACTAATTTAGTCTTGGGATTTTTTTATTCGATTGCATGTGGTTTGGTAAGAGTGATAAAGGAACCCAAAGTCCCTAGGGAGGTTGTTAAGGGGCATTTAACTCAACACTCCTAAAGAAGACAAACCTTCAACCTTTGATGATTTTAGGCTAATATCACTATGCAATTGCATCTACAAGATAACTACCAAAATTATTGCAACAAGAGTCTAGGATTTTCTCAAAAATTGTATCTCAAGAACAATCTAGTTTTCTTAATGAAAAAGTATCCATGATGCCATAAGGTGGCTCAATAATTATAACACTCAATTAAACATAGAAATTTCTCACAATGATTATGAAGTTGGATTTATCTTAAACATATGATAGAGCACACTATGCTCTATTGAGGCCAATGTTGTTGCATATTGGTTTCTATGTGCAAATGGTGAAGTAGATAATTAGGTGTTTGATGTTGGTTTCCTTTCAAGTGTTCACCAATGTTTCAACATATTGTTTCTTCAAGCCATTCCAAGCATTAAAGCAAGGCTGCCCACTTTCTCCCTTAATTTTATTGATAGAAAAGTCTAAGGAAAGCAATAATTGAAACAAAAAATATATGATACTTTAAAGGGATTAAGATAGAAAAGCGTTTCCAAACTCTTGTTTGTGTATAATGTACTTATATTTAGTGATGGGTCTTGGAGAGATGCAAATAAATTGAAAGACTTCTAGACTCATATAACATATTCTTCAATTATGGAATTCAATCTACTAAGTCATCCATTGATTTCAATGACAAACAATAGACAAGGAATACAAATCCTTCAAATCTATCTATTAGCAAGTTGACTTATAGGATTTCATTCAAAACCGATAGAGAAAATGATTGGAATTGGCTAATTGAGAATAGTGTAAAGAAGATGAATCATTGGTGGTAACCAACCTAGATCCAAATCCTAGGCTCTATCAAGCGCCGAGAGGGATGAAATCTCTCGAGGTGCAAACCTCTTATTAGGTATTGCACTCAATGAGATATCAACTTTGGTGGGTTCTATATATAGCCATTGATTTGATTCAAACCAAAAGACACGTCTTTTCATTTAATGTCCGCATATAATATTTTTCTTATTAATATTTAATATTATTGATGGCCAACATATAATATTGTTTATTATTTTTTATTTTGTTCCAAATGAACATTACAACATCTCCACATACATGGTTTTAAAACCATATGCGAGGCCCTCCTAAAACCATGGGTTGTTTAGGAGGCCTTGCACATGGTCTTAAAACCATCTGGAAGGCCCTCTTAAACCATGTCCATTAAAACCATGGGTTGTTTAGGAGGCATTGCACATGGTTTTAAAACCATGTGCCAGACCCTCCTAAACCATGTACAATAAAAACATGGGTTTTTTAGAATTCCTTGCACGTGGTTTTAAGACCATGTGCAAGGCCAACATTTTTTGTGGATAATTCATTTTTTTTATTTTTAATTATTTTGTTAGGTAGGAACATTACAACATATCCCCCATATTGTGTTTTTTTTTCGACCCACATTTTTTTTGCGGATTTTTTTATTGTTTTGTTAGGTAGGAACATTACAACATCTCCCCCATATTACATTATTTTTCTCCCACATTTATTTTTGCCGATAATTAATTTTTATTTTTATTTTTTTAATTATTTTGTTATGTAGCATTACATTATGTTATGTAATGTTACAAGACATCCCCCATATAGGGTTGTAGAGCACCTCTCGACGCAATAAGTGGTTGTCTCATGGGAGTAGGTTATCACTAGTAAAATTCATATTTGAGGTAATATTAATTCATTAGCTTTTATTCCAAAGTAAATACTAGAGAAGATTATAAAAAAGTGCTTATAATTTTTGTTCAAACCTTTCTAATACCCTGTTAACAAATTCCCCATATGGTTTAACTTGATCATGACCCAAGGTTTTCAGGCCATAGAACCACTAGTCATTGGCATCTCCATCCAAGTGCAAAATAACCATTTTTAAAGCATCTTCTTCCACCATTGGATTCAACTGAAAATACACATCCAATTTTTGCACCCAAGTGTTAGCAGAACTTTGAGATGAACCATCAAAACTAGGGAGTGGCACTTTACCTATGGCACAATTCAATTCTTTGTTTTGGTGTAGATACTTATTGTCCTCCTTCTTTTTTATTTTGTTTGCCATGGTGAAGTACTTCTCAAATGTTATACTTCTCCTACACTCTTCATCCAATTTAGCCCATTCTTTTGTTATTGTATCAATTTCAAATTGAAGGTTAGTCTCTTCTTTGGGAATAAGAAATTTAGGTGCAGTAGGCCTTAGTGTTATTTGAAATTCATGGAATCTATTATGAGGTCTTGTTAATGAGAAAATGTGCTCAGCCATTGTCTTATTTTCTGCTGATTGTGAACTACCACTATCTCTTATTATCCCTTTGCTTCCCATTTGACTGGCCATCAATTTGAATCCTTTTGCTATTTGTTGGGTCATGTCTACCATATGTTGGGTCATGTCCTTGGATATTTCTTCAAACAAGGGTTTTATAAGTTTTAGATACTCCATTTTATCCTTAGTGTAGTCTTCTCCCTCATGAGCCATAGCTTTAGTCAAAGGTACCTTCTTTCTTGTAGTTCTTCTTCTACAAGCCGAGCACCTTCCAATTCAGATTCTAAGGGTGGTGGTTTATTTATTTGACTCAGTTTTAACACCATCAGGTTCCAATACCATGCTTTTATACCACTTGTAATGTCTCTTTTTAAAAATTTTACCAAAATGCCCAATTTTCCAATTTTTTTCACAATTTTGGCTCTTGACTAGTTTTAGTGTCTTGGTCTCCAAATCAACCCAATTTCTCCCAAATATTCAGATAAGGTGTATGAATGATATAATAACTTAATTATTATTTTCAGGGATGTATTATGGGCCTCCAATTACTTTTTCAATTATTTACTAAATTATGAACAAGATAGATGATTTTATTGGCAATTTTGGACTCAGATCCCCCCTGGGGTAAGTGGTAGAAATGGCTTCCCAAATGTGCAGAAACCCACTCAAATTATTAAATTGAATCAGGGGATGTGTATAAGACATTATAATATACTTGTATTCATAACCAATCGACCTCCCATGTTTGTTGTCACTTCTTTCAATCAGATATAAAAAACTGGTTTTGGACCCTTGGGGAAATGAGGTGTAGTTTTCTTCAATTGCTATGAAATTCGACCCAATGGACACAAATTCTCAGTTACTGAACATGAAACCCATAATATAATTTACTTACATTCCATTCATTCATAAACCATCAATATTTTATACATCCATTTGAATCCATCAAGATTACAAGAGTTTACAGCAAGGTAGTGGGGAAATGGCATTGTTTCTTCATTATTGAGCAATAATACATGTGATTTGTTGGAATTTAAACTTGATAAATTTATGAACTTAAATATCAGATAATTTAAATTGGAATACAAAATAATGTAGCAAGAGAATCTCCCTCAAAGAGATGAATATCTCACCAAGTGTGCCTCACTCCATAGAGCTGAAATATGGTGAGAAAGATGAAAGGAAGAACAAGATGAACTTGATATGTCCACATGCTGATGTATATTACACCTATAACTTACGAATACATTGAATCTCCTTGAAATACATAATTTTCCTCTCCAAACACCAACTAGGATGGGAATCTTTCACCCTCAAAATTGGCTAAGGCATGAACTAGTCATCCACTAGCTCTCTCTCTTCACAATAACAATTTTCACAAATGATCAAAAGGGCCTTATCATGGCTGATCGCTGCATTTAAAAAAAATATTGGTCTTCTAAGGTTACAAATCCATCCATAAATCAAATCCAAGTCGAATTGGTGTGGCTGCTCATGCTATGCCATGTGACCTATGTCTTCACCTTCCCTCTTCTCCCAAATTCGAGTAGGAGCCTCTTGGCCTTCTCCAATTCCCATGAGCACCCTCTAAGATGCTCTATTTAGGAATGACATGTCATATATGTCAGATGTCAGCCTTCATATCTGAATTTTTTCATAACTGTCATAGAATCTCCATCATTGGTGTCATAGATGTCATAAATGTAAGAGGAAACTAGCCAAGTGTCCATGAAACTCCCATTTGGATCTTCCTCTCCCCATGTAAGTTAAAATTCATCCCAAATTCGACCTATGAAGTATATGTAAAAGTATATTAACCTTTTATTCCATCCAAAAACATTAGGCTTCCCATATATTCGAGATTGCAAGAGGAGGATTCCATTTAACATAGGAATTCTAGCTTGAGTGGGCCCCATAGTCTCCATGTGTCTCCATTCTCCATAACCATTTCATTTTTCACTTGAATTAATTTAATTAACTCCATTAAATAAATATTTATTCCTTATAATATGTAAGCACCATTTATTAGCTCCCTTATTTACTTCCCGATGTTTCCACTCAACCTAGGGAAGTAGCAGGATTGATGGAATTTTCCTGCTATGCATTTATTTGAATGGGGACATTACACTGATTTGGAATAGGAGCTAGGTATGGATCTAGATCATCTTGAGGTACAATCTAAATATCAATATAATTTTGATATTGTTCCTCATCTTCTAAAACTGAAATATTAGACAACATATCATTATCTACAAATGGAGATGAAAGAGAGTTTTTACCTTCCCTTTCAAATGGCTGCTAATATTGTAATGGAAATGAGTATGGAAGAAAGTGTGAGAATTCATATGCCTTGGAGGCATGGTTTGCAACACCCTTTGCTATAATATTCCTAGTTGAGATATATGAGATCTCCACTGAGTCAAGACCAAATACAACTTGCTTTGGTGAGCTAGTATGTGCCATTTGATAAACAGATAACAAATTTTTTGCAAGAGAGGGAACATAGATTACATTCTTGAAATATCCATGTTGGATTTTAATAAAACCTCTCCCAATAGCTAGGATATGTGAATTATCCCCCATATGAATGCTAGGTCCTCCTGAGAGATCCATAGTAGTGAAGGATTCTTTGGAGGAAACCATGTGGTTGGATTCTCCTGAATCAATCAGATAGGCCTTTGACTCAGTGAAGCTTTCTTTCAAAGCATGGAACCTCTAATATTCTCCAGTCTTCTCTCCATCTTCAAACATATATACACTTTGTGGAAGGGAAATATTATTTTGTTCAAGTCTTTTTGTCAACTAGTCAATGGAATTCTTCATGCACCGACTCTCTGGATGAAATCCTCTCATACAATATGGACACTTAGTCTTCTCGAATTTCTTATTTTTCTTGGAACCTAAGGCTCCATTGGATGATCTATGATTCTCCATTGGCTTTGAATCGGTGTTTTTGGTCTCCTTTCCTTTGTGCTTCCCTCTTTCTCGTGCATTGTTTGAGTCTCCTACAAAGAGTGCTTGATTCTTGGAGGTTTGAACCACTCCCATTTGAACCAATTTATCTTGCTCTTGTATCAAGGACTCGACAAAAGCATCTAGAGAAGGCATCTTCCAATTAGGAATAGAAGTTCTTCCGGAATGGAATGTAGAGACAAATAATGAGTACTATGAGCCAATCTTGCTCAGCATTGACAACACAAGATGCTCATATTTCCTCTCTAATCCACATTGTTTGCATTGCAGTACTAGTGATTTGTACTTTGTAAATAATTGTTGATTAATTTTGAAACTACTGGGTTATAGTGCAATGAGCTCATTCTCCAGAATATGCCCTCAAAGCTCATATTGTAGGGAATTATGCAGTGTAATAATCAAATAGAATGTACAGTGAACAAGAAGCTCATGCCAAAAATTTCAGATAAGTAGGACAAGAATTGCTCAGATAATCACAACATTAATCTTCATTCATTAATCAATAATACAATGATTATACAATAAATAGAATTCGAATGCTAAAGATAGGATTTGAATCTATTAGTTCTAACTGACTGATTAGCTAACTTAGTGTGTCTAAATCATTGTTGGAGCTCACTATTCTAACTTCGGACGTCTAAATAAGTCTACCATCAATTAACTAATGAGGTAGGTGGGAAAAAGGTGCCACTCTCCTTGCATGCATGAAAAACTGGCACTAGGCTAATTGAAAGTGATCTAACTAATTGTAACTGGAGGTTAACTCAACATAACTGCTTACCTACCGCAACCAACTAATGGAGCATGCTGGTGGCACTCAAAGTGGGCTCCTATAATGTAGGGATTGGTCCTAGAGGCACATAAAAGCATGCATGTGCATGCAATAAGTGGAATATGACCTCTAGGTGTGTCCCCCACACTCTAGTACAGTAATAATAACTCCCTAAGTTAGGAAAAATGACCAAATAGACTATATTAGACAAAGGAGGATTAATTAATCCTAACGGAGAGATCCCTGTGAGTTTTACGACATGGTTTAACCCCTCTCATGGATATTAAATTTGGTGATTATAGGGGAGATTAACACCTGCATGTTTTGGTCTAATGACAATCGTGCTCCAACATAGATCAAGTCACAAAACTACAAAATATCAAGTGCTCAAGCAAAAACATGAGATAATGTTTCTTAAAACAAAAATCTAAGATTTTACTAAAGTAGGTAGAGTATAGAAACCTGGTCTGATACCATGTTAGGATATTGAGAATATCAGAAAATCATACAACAATACAAAACATGCAATATAGCGGAAGCTATTCTAGCCATTTATCTAACCAAACAAAAAATAACATGAGCAATAATGGAGATAAGAGAATAGACAAGATAAAACAAGAAAGCAAATGTTTTAGGGGTGGTTCTATTGTTTGGAATGGTTTAGTAAAATATTTTCCAATCTTCCAATCGTAGGAAACTAAGTGTCCTAGAATATTGGTAGGGGAGACAATTAATATTGGGAAATGATCCTTAGACAGGGTGCAATGGTAATTATAGCTGTTTGTACCCTATTTTGATAGATGAATTACATGCATAAGGGATGTCAAGGCTCACAGATATTGCCTCTCAAGATGTACTTGGTGGATGGGGTCAACACTGGAAAATAAATGAAACTTTGGAACATTATTACCTAGGATAATTGTATGAAAAGAAATTGGAATGAGACAAGCATGTGTGTTATTTTCAAGGGAGATAATGAGTATGTGGATCATGTATTTACAACTTGTTCCTTCTTAGTGTCATTTTGGAAAGAAGTGCTTATGTTAGTTAATGGCACAACTTCATGGGATAAAACTACTTTACTTATTATGTACCAAATACTCAAGATAACATAATATATTAAAGCATACACAATGTACAACCACTATAAATATGGAGCACAACTCCAAGATAGATACGAGAGATGAGTTGCACAATAACTCCTTAAATAATAAGAGAGCCTCCTCCAAATACTCCAATACATTGAAAATATTTAATTTCACACGTTCTTCCCCATAATGACTACATATTTATATATATACATATTCCAACTCATTGCACATGTGACCTCATTATTATGTTGACCCTATTAAACATACATTTGCATATATTTACCCCCATATATGACCCCATTAGGGTCATCTTATATACATTTACTCTCATATATGCCTCCCTTGGATCATATCATAGTAACCTCCTTTGAAAGGTTTTTACCTCAAAGATTTATAGTTAAGGGTTTTACATGTGATGAAGGAAAGTAATGGATTTCCTTAAATTCCTACTCTCTTGCTACCATTGATGATGATCCAACCATCCAAATTCAATTTGTTTTTGTAATACTCATGGATAACTTGTGTTGTATGGAAATTAATCTTGTGATTAAGGTGAGATCACCAACATATTGAATAAAAGGAGACTAATATATAAGGATCTATTGGTAGGAAAAAATGACTCATACTCATGCATAAGACCACATACAAACTGATAATAATAAAATCTAAATTAACAAGAGATGACAAGAAGAAAGATTTTGCACCTTTTTATGATGGTTGGTCCAAGCCATTCCTTCTTTCCTCATATTCTCTCAATTCCCAAATTTCAACTTGAAAAATAGATAGAACCAACCTTCCTCAAACCAAATTGAAAAAAATGAAAGAATATTGTTGAATTGAAGAATTAAAAGAACATAAAATTACTAATCAACTTCAATATGAAAAAAAAATTATGCCAATTATCAATAAAAAAAATTGACTCGGAATTTGGGGAAGGGAAAGATTTCAAATCTCTATTGAAACAGTGAAACAAACTACAAGATATACCTCTTATGTTCTTTGGAAACTAACGAAACTAGAGATTCCAGCCTCTCCTGCTCATGCACTCCCATAATTCCATTTGAATCCATTGAACACCTAAAAGGAAGAAACTACTTGAGGCCGACAATTTTAGTATGCGGGGATACCGGGGTTCAGTAACAAGGGTTACTAATGGAATGGAAAAATAAACATGACAGCGAGTGATTCCTCCAACGTGACTTTACTATCTTGGTCCATTCCATTCCTTTTTATGATTGAAGGAAGTATTTGAGGATGGTTACCAAGTGGTTAGAGGAGTTACAACTGAGAAAGTTAGTTTACATAACTTCCCTCATTTTTTATTTATTTTTATGATTTTTTGAGGAAATCCTCACATAAAGCAAAGGAAACATGTGAATTCACACCTTGTGCAAGGACCGGGAGTGAATGGTACACTTCTTGCTAGTTCATAGAGTGTGAATTTTTGTTTTTAAGGTTGAAACTATTCATAATGAATGGGAAGAAGATGGGGTTTCACTCCTAATGCTTAGGGACACCAAATAATAGTAAAATCATGGGCTCTTCCATCCATAAATGTATATTTTGTGAATGTACAATGACACTTTAAGTGTCATTTTCCAACTATCGTCACAGATGGATAAGTGTCGATTTGAGTTATAACAAATGCCCCCTAATGTGTGAGGTCAAAAGGGAGCATGATGGTCGAAATACATTATAACCATCTATGGAGTGAAATGTGGAGAAACATGGTTGAGATAGTTCCATCAAAGTAACTAGAACAAAAAATAGGTGTCAGACAATATTTTGCCTGGGATGGACATATCCATGCTCACAGTGATAGAACAATGCCATTCAAATAGTATACATTGTAGATACATGACATGTATGAATGTAGTGATCATGTCCATGAATGAATACATAGTGGATCCATGCCAGTCAGAAGATCATATGAGCTAAGCAATATGTATATGAGCTAATCATGCATTGGGAGAACAATATGTATATGAGCTAAGAAATATGTAGTTGAGATGAGAAATGATTATCCCAATGGTACCAATGTCATATGAGGTGTGCTATAGTCTTGCGCAACTTCGATAATAGAAAAATGTGAGGATTCTATTGTTGGCCCAAGATCATCCACCCAAACCACCTAGAAGTATGAATCCTACCCATGTGAATAGATGAGTTGAAGTCAAACACTGAGGATACTGTTTGATGACTATTCATTAATTTATATCATTAACAATCATGAGGTGACCCACTGATGATGATAATGGGCACCAAGGTACCTAGTACGTTCTAGAAAGTGTGAATAGATGTCTTAGAGTCAAAAACTTATAGAATCTATAGAGTAGGAGGCATTGATATATTTCCACTACCCAATAGCAAGGGGACCTACCACTAATGAATACAAGCCCCAAGGTACTATAGATATTCTATAACTCATCCCCAAAGCATGATGAATTGAATTTGATGGGAAGGGACCCATTGCAAAGAAGGAATTAAGGAATCACCCATTGTCTAACACAAGGAAATGTCAAGGACTAATTTGACTTGGGAAAGGAATAGCAACAATTTTTATAGAACATACCACTAAGTACATCTCTTACATCCATGAAATGTAAATAGCGCACGAAAGAGACCCCCTAATCAACAACCAATAATTAAATATATTGACAAGGACCATGAGGACTTCCACCAATGATAAAAATGGAATCCAAGGTACAACAAAAATCTCAAAATGTGAATAGATTTCTTGACATTGAACATCAAGAGAAACCACTCAATTAGCGACCAATGATGAATTATCATCTATTGAATGCAAGTTTACCTATCATTGATATAAATAGGGCCAAGGTGCTATGACTCTAGGTTTATGGCTAAAAGCATATGGGTTGTCGTCAATGAGATACAACCTTCTTGTGAGAATTCTGAATGGGGACCTTCCACACAAGCATGAGTCTCAACACTAATTTAAATGATACATGCTGATAACATATTGACACCGAGGAATGGATGACGCATGAGTTCAAGGAAACTATAAAATGAATGACACAGGATATATGCTTGAACAGTGAGCATGACACAATAGTGACTTGGTTAGCTTTTGACACAAAAAGACAAAAGATACAAATATGCAATGTAAGAGACATGGACAATTTCTCCATATGATTGAAAGAGTAACCAACCAAAAAAGTGATAACTCTGAGATCAAGGTTTAAATATTAAGGCCAAAAACTAGAACCCAATTTGTTTAGAGACTCAAGACTAATGCTTTGTTCAAGGATGAATTGACTTACTACCACTACAATGATAAAAATTTGAGATCTTTCCCTCCCCTCTTATATTGTTTTTGGAATAGTTGGTTTTTAGTGTCTTTATCATATTATAAAGCCTAAAAAGAATAAAATATTTCCATAGTACATTGGAGAAGATGAGCGTTGCATGGGCGTGTAATGACGTTCTAAGCACACAGAACATACCTATGCATAAAATGCAAAAAAGGGGTGTGTAGGATGTGGACATTCTTGAAGCATGTCTTCTTCGGTAAGAGTATAAAAATGTGACTACAAAAGGTAGTAAAGGAAAGCGGTCATAGGAGAATGCATTGGTGGTAAGAAACTAAAGGAAAATTGTAGCGTGCATTAGACTAAAAAATGCAAGTGGCTATATGCATATGCAATAGACCAAAATGCAAAAAGTTTGAGAGTCCCTTAGGTATTGGCCAAAAAAAGAATTAGATAGGGTCATGAGGCTTCATCTCGTTGACATGGTAGGGATAGTTAGGGGCTCTTGAGCATAACACAAACTTTTGGCATGGGAGTTAGAAGACAATGGGGTTTTAACTAGGGTACCCATGATGAGCTGGTTACTAAGCACTAACATGGAGAAATACGACTTTTCTAAGAAGATAAGGCTAATGTCGCACTTCCATGTGTTATGATCCTGAGGTGTTAGCATAATGGCAGGGTTGATGCAAATCATTCATTATGGATATGACCTACCCTATGTGTCAATTTAGGGACATAAACCTTTTATAAGAACCACCAATTTGAAAAAAATGAGCCTTTGTTCCATCTTTCATATCCAATTCACAATGTCTCGCAAAATGGCATTAGCACTGGTAAGTAAGGTTTTTTGAAATATTTCAATTTTTTTTTTTGAAATATTATGAAGAGGAAGTAAAATCAACCTAATCTACTTATAATACAATAACTACAAGCAAATATGCCTAAACACAAGGGTTTATGAATAATACCTATTCTGATAGAGCCCATTTCTAAGCCATAGAATGTTATCTTTATAATCTTCTAGCCCATATGCTCCCTTATTTAATACTCTATTTATAATATAAGGAAGAAATCGCATTGACTCAAATTTACCAGGCACAAGATCGTCATGATGTTGGTCAGAGACAAGCACTATGTATCCTTTAGAGAAGACACAAGAATGGACAGATTTGTCATACTAATCATTCACATGTTTCTTGTTTGATTGATTAGCAGTAGTTGCATCTCTTCTATGTTCATCTAATTGTTCTAAATATACTAAATGTTCTTCTAACGATGATGCGACATTTCTTCTTTGGAATTTGCAACCTGTATCGCCTCATTTCATCAAGTGTCGTAAATACTAAATGAAAGGATCTAGAGATGATGGTTCAAGAAAAAAAATAAGACGCAATTTTTGTTTGTGCCATAGAATTCTAAGCTCTAGGAGTATTTGCTTCACATTGGTTTGTATTAACAAAAGATTGACCTGGTATATAAGGATTTCTAGGATTCATAAGGGTTGATTATTTGTCCAAAGTTTTTTATTTTGACCAAACTAAGTTTCTACAAATGGAGACATATCCAGGTATTCCTCTGGATGCCTTGAGAAGTATTAACAGTTACATGAATTTTCAATACTTTTTTGGAGAAGAAGAAATTAAGTGCAACTAAATATTTTCAAGTGCAAATGATTTCATTTATTCTCTTCAAAAATGAAAGATGAAGCATTATTAAGTGCAACTAAAGATTTTCAAATGCAAATGCATTCATTCATACTCTTTAAAATGAAATATGAAGCACTTTTCAAACCACAAAATTATATATTTCAATGCAAATGCAATATGCCAATTTTTATTTTTCTCAAACCAAATACAACTTTACGAAATCTAAGCTGTTTTTTTTATGAAAATGAAACTTTTGAACGACAACTTAAACTAATGCAAGCAACAAAAACGAGAAGGATATGCCTATCACTACGGTGAAAATAACTTATAACACTAATCTCTTCAACCACAAGCCAAATCCAAGTTCAACAAGAAACAAGTTCTTAGACTCAAACAAGATAATAGGTCTATTAGGAAGCAAGGATTTGGAAGTCAATTTTGCTCAACAGTAGCACAACTAGGGGTACAAACAATGACATTATGCTATAGGATTTCACACTCTAGGCTTATTAATCACTTAAATAAAAAATGAAAAGGTAACAATGTACTCAACACTTACAAACTTTTTATTAAAATTAAAATCTGACTCAAACTTAGGTTAAACACACTCAAACACCAACAAAAATATTCCAGGAAGGCCCCAAAGAAGGCTACACTACAATCAGACAATCCAAACAAACTAGGAATTTTCAAAAAGAAAAGGCAAAACTAAGAAATTCTCTCAAACACAAGCCATTCACTTATGTGTATAAGGTTTCCTGCATACCATTCACGCCTATTCAAATGTTTAGGTGTGAATACACCCTACCATTTTCCATTGTTAGTGTTACAGGGCATGAATAGTTCCTATAGTGGACTAAAAAAGTAGAAAACTTAGGAAAATTCAAAAATACTAAAATTTCAAGGTGTTCTAGGTATGTCTAATCCTAATAGAGACTCTAACTCCCATCCAAGGACAAAGAAAACACTAATTAAAGCCCCACAGAAGTTGATTTCTCCCTAGTGGAGTTGCCAATTCTATTGTATGGAAATTAATCCTATGATTAGGGTGAGGTCACCAACATACTAAATAAAAGGAGACAAACATATAAGGCTCTATTGGCAAGTAGAAAAGACTCATACTCATGCATAAGACCACACACAAAGTGATAATAAGAAAATCTAAATTATTAAGTTATGAGAAGAAGAAATCTTGTGCACTTTTTTATGATGGTTGATCCAAGCTGCTCCTTTCTAGATCTGCTCTTGATTTCCTAACCTTCAACCTATAAAATAGATAGAATCAACCTTCCTCAAACCAATTTGACAAAAAATAAAGAATATTAATGAATTGAAGAATGAAAAGAACATAAAATTACTAATCAACTTCTATATGAAAAACAATAATTTATTTATGCCAATTATCAAGCACAAAATTGACATAAGATTTGGGGAAGGGAAATATGCCAAATCTCTATCGAAACAAAGTACAAGATATACCTCTTCTCTGCTTCGACACCTTAATGAACCTAAAGATTATGACCTCTCCTGCTAATGAAATCCCACAATTTCACTCCAATCCACTTAACACATAAAAGGAATAAACTACTTGAGGTGAACAGTTTCAGTATGCAGGGATAAAGGGGTTGAACAACAAGGGTTAATGATGGAAGGGAAAAATGGGCATAACAGTGAGTAATTCCTCTAGTGTAACTTTATTATCTTGGGTGTCTCCTCCTGTTTTATTGCATGCCTTCTTATGATTGAAGGAAGAAGTTGAGGATGGTTACCAAGCGGTTTGAGGAGTTACAATCTGCAAGAAAATTAGTTTGCATAACTTCCTAACTTCCCTCATTTTTGAATTTTATTTATTTTTTATGATTTTTTGAGGGAATCCGTACCTAAAGTAAAGCCAACATGCGAATTTTCACCTTGCTCAATGACAGGGAGCAAATGGTATGCTCCTCGCTAATTCATAGGGTGCAGATTACTCTTTTTAAGGTTGAAACTCTTCATAATGAATGGGATGGAGATGGAGTTTCACTTCTAATGCTTAGGGACACCAAATAAGAGTCAAATCACAGGCTCTTCCATCCATAAATGTCCTTTTTGTAACATAAAGTGACACTTTAAGTATCCTCTTTTTTAATTGTTGTCACGGACAAAGAAGTGCCAATTTGAGCTATAATAACTTGTAGTCGAATGTTTTTCTTTCCTTTCTTTTCATGTGTATTTGTAGTGACTTCTCCATTTTTTTGTAGTTTATGGTCTCTAGTAATATCATGTTGGGTAATGGTTTCTAATGCCATGGCCCATGTTCCATGAATGTTGTTGATTATTCAATGTTCTTCCTTGGTAGCGTCGAAGTCAAATTATCTTTGTAGAAAACTTTCTTGTAATGAGGGTACCAATATTGTATCATATTTTATGGTTTTCCTTCATTTTATATACCCCTATCATTTATTGTCTTTTCAATGATAAGACATCGTTTATCTTTTGTTCTTCGTCTTTGATTAGTATGGCCTATTGAGATAATACCATCATATTTAACATGTACATCCTCAAACTGTAGGATTAACTTCTTGAAGCATTTTATGTTGACCTTCTAAGTTCTTTTCTTCTTTCTCCTTTTGAAGCTACAATGTAATGCCATCCATCAAATTCTTACATCCTTCTTCAATTCTAGATTGCATTCTCATTTTAATTCATCCATATTCAAATCTTCTTCAACCTTGTTGCAAATTTCCTTCTCAAGCCTTTTGATAGTCTCTTAATCTAATATCACTTTTTTCCCCTTGATTTTGACCATGCTTCCACACAATTCATTAATAAAAATCTTTGTCGAATTAAAATTTAGTTCTTTACGAATAAAACTAATAATTCTACTAACAAAATCTACAACACTACACTAATCACATAAACCATGTTTTTGATTGGGTTAAATACTTCAAAACAAAAATTGTGTCTTACATGTCTTCAAAATCACTAATAAAAAAATTCTAAGTTAAGTTGTAGTCTCTGGTGGGTCCCATACCAACCATGAACACTAAATTGCAAAAGTAGAGACAATACATATAATTCCTAAATTAATACATTTTACAATTTTAATGCAACCAACAAACTTGAGTTATGTATTCAATTGGAAATCATGAATCATTGGGGTGGTTGTGAGAATGATTGTTACCTCCCCACCTAGGTTCAATTTTTATAAATAACATGTTAGCTGTTATTGAGCCTCTTTGTAATGAATGTACTCTTGTAAACCCCTATATAATGTTTAATATACCTTGATCGTGAAATTGCAACGATCTGACCATTCGAATGCCAAATTTCATAAAATTGCAACACTGCAATCCGGATTGAGAGAGACAAAATAAATGGTGATGAGTTCTTTATCGGATGACCCGGTTTGGTTATTTCGTGAAGTATCCATATCGACGCGAAAGATGTTTACAGATTATAATCAACAAAATCTTATGATTTAGCTCTGGAAAAAGAGAGATGTGTACAGATTATATAAATAAAATCTTATGATTTAGCTCTGAAAAATGGGAGAGTCCGAGTTCTGGCTGTTATTTCTTATATACGTGAAATACATTCTCTCTAAATACAAGTACGCAAATCCCAACAACCTAAATGCAGTGGAGCAGCAGATTGTTCCTCTGCTCGACCGCTTTGATTTTCTGTCCGAGTGCAAAGATCTGCGAGCCTTGAGCGGAATTGTGGATTCCCTCAAATCCGAGGGTTTTGTCTTGCCATTCAGTACCCGCAAACAGCTTTGCTCTCAGCTACTCCGTCGAGCCCTGAACGCGGATTCCGTTGCTGAGGCCCAGAGTCTAGTGGATTACGCCAAATGCATTGTCGATTTCAGTTTTCATGCCATCAGGGAAGCAAAGCTCGAATTAGGGTTTGGTAAATCCTCTAATGAGAATATGGTTTATGTTGTGGAGGAAAAGATTTGCGGCTCTATCTTCGATCAGGACCGTCTTTTACAGGTACTCAGTCCGCCTCACTCAAATTTAGCGCTTCAATTTCAAAGTTCTGTAGTGATTTCCCTAGGGTTTGGGATTTAAATCTTAGAATTTAAACTATAACAACAGATTGAGGTTCAGGATTTTGGATTTAAGAGTCAATTAATCTAGTGTTTAGAGTATAAATGATATGTATTTTAAACTGCAAATCTGACTTAGTAGCCTAGGGTTTAAACTTGAGTACCAGCAGCAATCGGTTTTGGTCTAAAACTCAGGTTTTAGATTTTACAATTCAAATGCAGTGTAGGGTCAATGTCTAGGGTTTAATGTTAAAAATGGGGGTTTAGGGTTTAACATTTCGGTTGAAACGTTTATCATTATTTCATTTTGGTGATTTTTAGTATGTGCTGGAGAAAGAGGAGGAGGAGGAGGACGAGGAGGAAGATTTGATGAAGACTAGACTAGCAATTTATCTTGAAAATGGATTGCAATCAAAAAATTCCGAGACCAGGCTATTGGCAATTAAATTGGCGTGCTCCTGTTGCTTCAATTCCAGACTCATTTTTTCCAGGCTTCTTCCTTTATTTGAGACCGGACTCTACCATGAGGATTTTACGATGCGTGAATACGTGCTGGCATGTCTGATGGATTTGATCTTTGTCCACCATTCAACTGTTAGCTTACAAAATGTCTTCCATTTTATGTCGCCCTTCCTGTATGCTCCAACACCGACTCTTCAACTAACGGCTGTTATTGGTTGTGGTAAGTTCTGTTCCTATGTTTGTAGATTACATATGTTTTAATGCCACATTTTTGTATTTATTTTGTGTTTTTTTTTTATAAGTATCTTCTAAAGTAGAAAGTATAAGTGAAATTGTTTTGATTTTGCATTAGTTAGTTTTTATGGTATAAATTTTTATAAAGTTTTTTTTATGTTTTTAAAAATAGTTTTTTGAATTGAATTTTTTGAAAATTAAAAATAAATTTTAATTTTTTCAAATTACAGTAGTTTTATTTTCTAATTAATTCTATTTTTAAATTGATTAAATTATGCTAGTTTCATTTTCTATTTGATCCAAAAAAAAGTTATGGATTTGACATAGATCTCTAAAAATATAATTTATTTATTTATTTTTTTTAAATACAAAAACTAAAATAAAAAAATAATATAGAAATCTTTTTCTTGCTCTTTTCTTAATTTTTTCTTAATTTGATAGCTTAGTTAGAAGAGCTGCTTTGTCAATCCACTTGCATTTACCTAACGTACTTCAATAGTTCCATTGACCTAATTGTGTAATCATTAGTTCCACATCAATAAAACTATCTAATCTTGGCACTTGCAGTTTTACTAACGTACTTTTATAGTTCCATTGGCTTACTTGTATGGTCATTGGTTCTACATTAATAAAATTATCTAATCTGTCTGGAATTGTGATAAAATTGATTTAATGTTTACATTTAAACTAACGAATTTTTATAGTTTCATTGACCTAAATTATCTAATCTTGTCTAGAATTTTGATGAAATTGATTTAGTGTTTACATTTACACTAATGTACTTTTATATCGAATCTTGTCTAGAATTTTGATGAAATTGATTTAGTGTTTATGATAGTTGCAGGTCGCCTTCTCCTCTATGATTGCTTCCCAGACGAAACAGAGTGCTTATTAAGTATAATGCTTCAGCGCCATGTTTATAGGCTTCCGGCTTACTGTTCCCTGTAAGCATCTCCACTCTTCTTTGAGATCTATGAGAAATTGTTTTTCAACTTTGGATTCCTACTCGAGTGAAATCTGTTATGCATCTGCGCGAGTCCTAAGAATGAAGAGAAAACTGACAAAATAGTCAGCCTGCAAATATGGAACAATTTCAACCAATGGTTTTTATTATTTCATTCATTTGACAGTCAAGAATTGGGCACCATACTGTGATCGGTAATGTGGCCTTGAAAGGGTATTAAAGGCTACAGATTTGATACCTAGACAATAATGCTCTCCACATATCCATTGGTTTTTGAATTCTCTGATTATAATTTTCAGGAATGGAAAACTGCAGCAAGTTTCTCAAGCTCTTCAAATTTTCTTCATAGAGTATTCAGGGGATAAGAAACTACATCAAGATGAGATTGCCAACAGCCTGGTGTACATGTCTCTGCAAAACATTGAGGAAGGTGTAATTTGTGTAGATACTGCCAAAAAGCAGATTGAAGACAACCCTTTGAAGGCCAAGGAAGCGAGCGATTTGCACATGGCTCTAAAACTTGGTTTGAGTCTTTGCTCTGATGCCTTGGATGCGGTCGTGGACAGTCTCATTCTCAACATCAACGATGATTCACATATACCACTCCTGGACAAGGCCAAATGTGTGCAGTGGTTTCTTTCTAAATAGCTATTATGGAGACCTTTCCCCTGTTTATGTTTGAAGTTTCCAACCTGAAATACATTCTTAACAGTCCTGAATATATCTCTTTGGTTATGCTCAACCAATGCCAATCTACTCGTCTTCATGCAATCTTCTCTCAGCTAGTATTCCTCTAGGCTTAATATCTTATTAAACCAAGGAGTGTACATTATACCAAACTAGTGGGAAATCACGATAACAATAATTTGTATAGTAAAAAGTAGATTAAATATCCATCTAGAAAAGCGGACTGAGAAAGGCAGTTTGGACTCGCTGAGAAAGAAGTGTACAAAGACTAGTTCCTATCTGAATTGAAGTGATCGATGGAAATTTGAATAATATGATGAAAAACAAGAGTAACACCAAGATAGATCTCAAGCCACAAACAAAGTTAATCGGGAATCATGATGATTATCACGAATTCTTGTTATAAGCATGCTAATTTCACAATAAATCTATTGAGCAAGATAGGCTATGATAAAAACAGGAAAATGGATTTCTCAAGCTTCAGGGAGGCTGTTGTCAGGCATGCTCTATATTTGCGTATACTCCTCAAACTTTCATATCCTTTTTATAAATCTGAGTCCGTTGTGATACAACATACAAGATCCCCAAGTTAACTTGAATGCAATCCACCTAAATGAACTCGGGATTTAAGAATTTGACTTAACTAATCCTGTGGTTAACCATCCTTTCCTAACTTAGAACTTGAATTACCAAAGAAAAGAAAACAATTTCAAATCTTAGTTACTAATTGTTTAGTCTCTCAAATTGGTGGCAGTGTGCTACTAAACATCAGGAAGAAGAATGAAACGAATAAAATAAATATATTAATTCTAAATTCACAAACGAATTATACAGTTTAAATCATTGCCAAAGCCAAAGTGAACCACAAACAAACGTCATAGACCAATGGTGACCAGTATCGAATCTCAGTGTTCACACATGTAAATTACACATATCTAAGGTCAAAGCGAAGAGATAAACTCATTTTTGAAGTATTTACATTACTCTGGAGATTGAACTATCAACCAACATAGGAGACATGCTAAATATAGACCCATGGTCACATGGTGAGCAGTATCGAATCTCAGTGTTCACACATGTAAATTACACATATCTAAGGTAAATATAGACCCATGGTTACATGGTGACCAGTATCGAATCTCAGTGTTCACACATGTAAATTACACATATCTAAGGTCAAAGCGAGGAGATAAAGTCATTTTTGAAGTATTTACATTACTCTGGAGATTGAACTATCAACCAACATAGGAGACATGCTAAATAGTGAGGAGATAAACTCATTTTTGAAGTATCTACATTACTTTGGAAATTGAACTATCAACCAACATGTTTTGGAAATTGAACTATCAACCAACATAAGATACATGGGAAGATTTTAAATATTAACAAATAAAAATTCAACAATTTTGTAAAAGATATTCTAATAATTCAAAATAGTCTTAAAAGTAAGTGACAAGACAGTAAAAACAATCAACAATTTTATTTAAAAAATGATGAAAATAAATTGTTGAAGTTTTCTTGGTAGATTGAATGCTTATTGCCTAACAAAATTGTTTAAAAAATGATGAAAATAAGTTGTTGAAGTTTTCTTAACATATAAACTACTGCATGTAGATTGAATGTTTGTTGCCTAAAAATGTTGTTATCCTCTTTTAGATCATTGTCTCTGTACACCTTTGTCAAAATCAGTTCCCTTCTGTATGATGGTAAGGAAGAATTTGCTTCTTAGGTGTTGATTATTAACAAACAAAGAAAGAAAAACATTGCTTTTGGATATTATGAAAATAATAAATAATATAAATAATGTTTAAAAGGCTTATTTTTGAAAATAGTTGTAGTAATCTGAATCATTGAATATGTAGTTATTGCACTTGACACAATACACAACTAGCCAAAGTCCACTCTCTTCTTTATATCAACCACTTGTCCTACTTTTTAATTCTTTTTTAACTTTTGAGTGTTTGAAGTTGAACTATTGGTTTTGTAATAATTGAGGAATCCCCATTTGAATCTTCAATTTTTGGTTTTCCGATAGTAAAGGAGATCACAAAAATTACATAAAGCTAAATATTAAAAATGGAGAGAGATGTCAAGAAAAAATGTTAAGAAACTAAAACCTTGTTGGTCTCTTATGGTTTTATATTTCAAAGATCATATTTCTTTTTGTTTCCCATAGCCAAAATATACAAAACCAAAATTGTGAAATAAAAATTATCAGCAAAATTATGTATTTTTTGAGCAAAACTAAACACACATAGTTTTTCCTTTAACCAAAGCATGCAAAACCAAAATCATGAAATACAAATTATAGGCAAAATTGTGTTTTTAGGAAAAACTTTACACACATTTACACATTTTCTTCTTTTATGTAGCATATACATCACAATTTGGTCGTTGGATTACATCCATGTAGGTGTTTGGAATTGAATCAAGGAGAACCTAGACATATCTTTACCCAAGATGTGCTAGATGTATTGAGCATGTACCTTTTCCATTGTTAGAGCTTTACAAACAATTATATTAAAAAGCTTGATAAGTAAACTTCATCCTCATGGAAGGTATATCGAAAATGGGATTTGTAGTACTATTGAAGGAAATCTAGTGATGAGGTTAGGCTTCAGCCACATGGACACATATGAGCCACTAGTGGACACTTCTAAGGATGAGTTGTCCAAAGATTATATATTTTTCTCCCCCCCCCCCTCTAGTATCAACACTTTGGTCAATCATTGATTCACTTGGTGCTGATTTCGCACGTCATCCCAATAGTTCACTTCATGGTATTATCGATACAATTGATGCATCCTTGTGTTTGCAGTCTTTTGATAGATCTTGCCAGGGTTTAGAGAGTTGTGAAATTGGTACTCTTGAGGGTTCATCGGAAGTGGAGGGATGGATAACTCGGTTAGGTGTCGTCAGGAGTCTAGTCCTCTAGTTGTTAGAGCCTTGTGTCGGTTGTGGCTTTCAAGGATCTTGTTGATCTAAACCCTCTTTACAACCCTGATTCGAGTTTTGGGGTTTATGAGAAGGTTGTATCTGCTTAGGAGAGGGATTTATTGGTTTTTCTCTTAACCATCTACTAGTACAAGGGGAGGTTAGAAACACCAAATCTCAATTGATTGTGAGGAAGAGGAGAAAGGTGGTGCCTAAATGTGGTGGTAGGGTATCTCTAGTTGTTGGGGAGTATTTGTGGACTGATAGAATCCTTGATTTATCTATCACTACTCTTGTTAGTAAAATTTTAGGGCATCGTGTATTGACGGAGTCTCTTAATGCATGGGTCTTCCACTACTATTTTTCGATACTGGGTTATGGTCCATTTTTTCACTCACTAGCTAGGGAGTGGTGTTGTTTCATATTTTAGTCCACGGAGGAGGTATGTTTGATTCTGAAAGGAATCTAGTTCTTGGATAGTTCCTTCCTCGCGCCAAATCCTTGGCATCCTTTAATTCACGTGAGGTTGGAAATCTTGGAACACTCCTTGGTATGGGTGAAATTGTTAGGATTGCCAATGGAGTTATGGACAATTCATGCAATCTCGACTATCAATGATCTTATGGGGAAGGAAATCCTAATTGATGATAGCTTTTTAGATAGTTGACAAAGGTCGATAGCTAGAGTTTGGTTGAGCTAGATATGCATCGAGGATTTTTGAATCCCTAGATTTGGTTATTAGTGAGAGGAGGTATTTGTAGCTCTTAGACTACCAAGATATCTCATTTCATTGTGCGATATGCCATGAATACATGTATGTTCTTTCATTATGCTCCAAGGGAGTTTCAAAGTATGTTTTTTCATTATCTCTGCATGGAGAAATTGAATCCCATGCAACCCAGAGCGAATGTCCTTATTCAAAGAAAACTTCTTCCTACGATCATCCTCTTCTTCAGATGAAATCTCAACTCTATGAGTCTCATTATACACAAGATCCTTTGAATAATGATATCCAAACTACATATCTTGGGGTTGTTCCATTAATTCGACCACTTTGGGAAAATGATCATAACATGAATTTTGAGAATTTAATCTCCAAAGACCCGATTGTATCTCTCAAACAATTGTAAATTTTTGAGATACATTTACAATTAAGCTAAATAGACCCATTTGGGAAGTGAGTTTTCAACCGTTTTGTCTGATTCCTCATGGATTGATTAGAATGTCCCCACAAAAATTTGTCTCCTGAAAAGTGATGGAAATGGTGCATATCGACTTTCTCTTTAATTCGACCTGCATAAGTTAGAGGCTCCTCACTCATTGAGGTCACATAGGCATCTAGGTCATGCTCCTTAAGAATGATTCACACCCTCTCCTTCCATTTGGAAGTACCTTCAAGTCGGTCTTCTGGTTGGATGGAGATCGATGCCATGGCTCCAAGCTCTTTGCTCAATACTTCTCAAGATCACGTAAGATTTAGTTGCTTGCGCAAACTAAGCTCATGCACGCCCTTGCTCTGATACCATGTTAGTGTTTGAGTAAAAATGAAGATTCTTGAACTTTAAAACTTCAATCCACAAGTACAGTGAAGATAGATCTCATTAATAATCCAAAGACATAAATAAATAAAACCACAAAATGCAATATATACCCTGGGAAAACCCTCCACTGAATCGGAGGATTAAAAAAACCCAACAAACAATCTTAGAGTATGATTACTAATTGACATAGGATTATTATAACACAATAGAAGATTGCTTTTTCGAGAGCAGAAGAGAGGAGAGATCAAATGGAACACTGTGATGGTGTTTCCAAGTGCATAACACTTTAATAACAAGCCAAAATTAGTTTCACAAAGAAGGTAGCAAATATTTGCATGCTTTAGTAACTTGTTAATACTGAGAACATTGTCTCATCTTCAACCATGCGCCCCCACAGACTTGGTGCTAAGTGGGAACTTCATAATTAATCCCACACTGAGGATGTGCACCCTCCATCAATTCATTGAGTTTAATTATCTGTAACTGAGTTGTTAACTAAATGAACTGAACTAAACTAAATGGAATCACATGTAACTGAATGGAACTGAACAAAATTGAATGTAATTGAACAAAACTGAATGTAACTTGTGCTTTTCTATCAGTGCCATCTTCAAACTTGCATAAATTAAGGAGTTGATTCCTTAATTAACTAAACTTGTTTGATCACAACTAAGACTCAACTGATGTCTTCTTAATTCAAGTTCACTTGGAGGCATACATGGGCAATTTGAATTTTCTCTCTATCTATATGCTCATATTAATTTTTTCTACATGGTCCATATATGTTTTCATTAATTCTATATCATATCATACTCATAAGAATTGTTTCGAACCTATGATCATATGTATTACCCAAGGTCATATAGTCACATGCTAAAGTAAATCACTCTAGGGGTAACTAATCCCTAAAGGATACTTGTAGCACCTGTTGACCATGACTAGCCATACATCACATAGTAAATCCACTTTACACAGTAAAGTATACCACCTCACAACATGAGGATATTTGTAGAACTTGATATTACTCACAAGTCTACTATATTGATATTACTTACAAGACTCGGCTTGATATAACTCACAAGATTTACAACATCACCTCCTCAATCATATGAGGATATTTGTAGGACTTGATATTACTCATAAATCTAATGTCTTGGTATTACTTATAAGACCCAGCTTGATATTACTCACAAGCTTTACAACATCACCACCTCAATCATATGAGGATATTTGTAGGACTTGATATTACCCACAAGTCTATTGTCTTGATATTACTCACAAGACTGGAGAATGACTCCCGATGCTATAACTAATACACAATATCAAAATTGCGACGGTTTTTCATTGCTCTTTCCACGTTTTTGCGTCACAATTGCGACAATAATGATCGTGACGTTTCGTGGCACTTATTTCGTGGATCTAACGACGAAATTTATACGTTGTCGATATAGAGACGAAAACTGGTCGCCACATGTCTTCTGCACAGTGCCCTTGAAATTGATTTTCTAGAATTGAATTTCTATGTTTCGTCTCTCTATCGACAAACATTTTGTCTCTATAGCGACGAACATATGGCCAAAAACTGCTTGAGAAAATTTAGTTTCCACGCCAAACCATGGATAACTTTCGACGAACCTTCGTCTCTCTAGCGACGGAATCTGGAATTTGAACAGAAATTTATTCCACGCAAAACCGCCACGTGTCTTCTCTACGACGGCCTTTAAATTTATTTTTTTTAATTCATTTTCTACGTTTTGTCTCTTTATCAACAAAATTATCATCCCTATAACGACGCAAATATGGACAAAAACTACCATGCAAAATTTTGTTTACACGCAAAACCGTGGATCATATGCGACGAACGGGTGTCCCTCTATCGACGAATTCTGTAATTTGAACAGAAAATTCTTCCACAAAAAACCATGGAAAACTAATCTCTATCGACAAAATCTGCATGTTGAATGGTAATTGTTCCACGAAACAACGTCGCTATAGAGACGTTATTCGAGGAAAGCAACTCGGGGTTTCGGCGGTTTTGTAATACCCGCGACGAAAGTTTGTCGATATTGAGATGAAACCTGGAGGTTTAAAAAAATTAAAAAAACATGGAAAGGCACATTCCTTTCCACGGTTTTGGATCTTCAATAAGTGCTTCTGATTGATGTGCAGTCTCGTGGACCTTTTAATTCTGTTTTAGACCATATTTAATCAGTGGTACAAAACATATTTCCAAAAGGTAATTCCAGGACACAAACTGGGGCAAACCTACCATGTGATTTGATGTTTTAGGGATGAGTTTAATACATGTAAATGACGGAAATTTTCAGAAAATGAAAGATGAATTAAGATTTAAAATGGAATAAAAGCTGTGATTAGTGCCTAACAAATCCAAGTTAGGAAGATGGGGTCAATTGAGGATCTCATGGAGGCTTTAGTGATTAAAGAGTAGACAGGGTTGAATGGTTCAAATCCAATCTGCTCCTTAATAACTAGATCCACTTCATAAATCTTCAATAGGAAAATCCTAAGCTAGACATTAGATATTTTTCAAACAAGAGCCACGAGGTGGCAATGTCACTGCAATTCCTAAAAATTATTACTACAAGACAAATGGTATAGAATGGCAATATACCTCTGTTTCAACCCCAACAAAGCTTCCCATGCCAAACCAAGAAATCTATCACAATACACTTGTAATATAACTACAAATGGTAGCTTTAGAGATGGAGGATAAAGGATAATTTCTCTTACTAGGTTTTAAAACTCGAGACTCCTCTTCCCCATGAGAATGTTGGAAGAAGCTTGGACGACAAAAAAAGCACCTCCATTTCCACCCAAAAAAGGCTTCTCGTGCAATATTTTGGTTTGGGTGAAAATAAACAGGAACAAAAACTTCCAAGTTTTTGGTAGAAAATGAAAAATAAAACACAATTTTGAATAGTAATTTAAAGAAACGATGAAGAAATGTGGCCAAAAGCTTAAAACAAACAGGTCTGATAGAGGGAAAGTGGTTAAAAAACAGGGGTGGGCAATGCACAGAGAGAATATAAGAGTGATAAAAGCAGGGAATGGTACAACAAGAACACAACAAAGACAGTTAAGTATGATATTCTTATGTTTCTATAAAAACATTGGATAGGAAGCATGAGGAAGAGGCTATAAATGAAAATAGCAAAGTTATATTATATGACAGGTACAAGCAATTCATATAAAATATTAATGCCTAGGGAGAATCTAGGCAATGCAAGAACCCTTACCTTATCAATCGCCTTTCGCCAGGTCCATTGACCCATATTGCTTGGAAAGAGTTGTCCTAATAAACGGAAAACCATTGTGTTGGCTGGCAATTAAATTTATAAATTAAATAAATAATCCATTCCTAGACCTATACACAAGTGGTCATTTGGGCTAGGCATGGAAAATATCAAAATACTCTATGAAATAAAAAATGGGCACACAATTAAATCAGCTAATGTTGTCTGGAAAGTGTGTTCTTGGGGTAATTCCATCAAGAGATGTGGTTCTGGAGTTACATTCCACATGTCCTACGAAGGAAATCAACAATCAATCTATCCAACACACATTTTCCACAAGAATATCGACTCGCATTTAAATGCTATATTACAATACCATTGCCTCACTAATGTGGAAAATTGTGTTTGTATTCGACCAGATTTCTTTAACCATTGTATTAAAACAAAAAAATGCACAAATTTTAAAGTTTAAGACATAAATATATTAAATACACATATAAATATGTTTTTACTGGAAATGTGTGGACACTGTTAATACCACCATCATGTCAAACAATATAAAACAAAAAATAGAGGAAAGAGTGATGTTGTCTTACTATATGAATACAATGTCACTAAATACTCCGGATAAATCTTTGTTATCTATGAAATGTTAACTTTCCAGTAAATAATAGCCCGCACGGGTGTGGCTCATTGGTGGATTAGTTGTTATAAAGTCACTTATTGTAAATTGGAGGTCACGATATCAAATCCCACCTGGGTTTACCTGTGTCCCATGTCTTGCGAAGGGTGTGGGGAACCTAGGGGTATAGTGGTAGCGAGAATGGGGCTCCAGTTGCCGATTCCCATAGTTACTATAAAAAGAACTTTCCAGTAAATAATATTTACATATGGAAATATTTGTTCTAACAGAATGCACTTTAAGGAGCTCATGGAATTCTTTTTTACTGCACATATTAATACATTTGTTTTTACTTATAGAAAAACTAAAGAAACAGTTTAGGGGAGGAAGTTTAGCGATGAACCTGCAGAGCTACAAGCATGGGCTTGTTGTGAGAATCATTGCATATGATGTTTCCATCATTATTCGTTCTCCCATTTCATCTTCCACATAGACTTGGGGACCGCAGTGGATCTTTCTTGGCCCCTTTTCTATTATTTATTTCTCAACTTTTCTCCTAACAGTCCTTACAAACTCGGTGACCAACATCTTTTCAACGACATCCTCTAACTGCAGAGTCAAATTCAAACCATTAAGAAGTAAAACCCTGAACATGAATTTGTTGTCCTCGGGTTCAGGCTTGGGTTTCTTCTATCACAGTGCTTGCCTACATTTAGAATTTGCAAGAATTGATGCATGCAATGAGATTTCGTTAGTTTATACAGAGAATGCTATGGCTGGGGTCGATGTCTCACTAATTACTCAAAGCAATTATGCATGTACAATTGAAGACAAGCTTTGGCGTTCCACAATTGGTACAAAGCTCTGCTCAGTAGCCTCAAAACCACTATGAGCAAACAAAAACAGTTTGCTATAGAGCATTCGGGCTTCAAACTCCAAAAAGTTGCCATTATCAAAGAAAAACTAACAACCGTGCTCAGGGTTTAATTGAATTGTAGCACATCCATCACATTCAGTTGATAGAAGAGGAGGAGGTGGAGCTTATGAAAAATGAAAAAAAATAAGGATGGTGGAAACACACCCAATCCTTTTGCAGATGCAGCTATCAATAATGCAGTAAATGGTCATGTTTCCCCTACTGGATCTACATCTCCTGCAGTTGATCACTCACAAGTATAACTCGCCAAGGTTGGTTTCTCTCTCAAAATCTTTTTTATTTGACTATAATATTCCTTGGTCTTTCCTTTGTTGGTAATCTCTATCTTCTTCCTATTGCTGCACATTTCCCTTTACAATGAGTATTGCCTTGCTTCGAGTTTGACATTTAATATTAGCTTTGAAAAAGGGTTTATTGAATTCTAGTCAAATAATGGGTAGGGAAGTTCACAGTAGTGCCACAAATTTAATTGCAATGAAGTTAAATCAATTCCATTTACGGTTGTGGACCTAAGTTACACATACATGGAAACATGTATGTGTTTCCAAAAGTGAAACACACTGGAAACGTGACCACTCATTTATAAATAGCACATTATATTGGAACTTTGAAAGAAAGGATTATGAATAAATGAGTAAGAACATTTAAATGGCACGCAAAGTTCCACCGTCACTTATATTGGGATCCTCACCATTAGTATCACCCTATGCCTCCTCATCTAGCCTTTGGCTCTACCTCAATCCTCCAGGGACATTGATTAACACCATTCAATTTTGATGTAACTACCTAATACAAGCCTTAAAATATCATAGAAAAAGCTCATGCCTAATCAATGATTTTGGCTTGAGTGTAGGGTACATTTTTTATAAGGCCATAATAGAGGAATTCAACAATCAATGGCACCAACATCGGGTTACATAAAGGGCTTGGTGCTCTTGATTAAATGCCAATCCCATTCCTTGATACATGATAGAATCCAATCAAATGACTGTAATCTTGCCAATCCTGAAATCCTTTAAACTGTTAAGGCAGTTGAATTTTGAATGGAGTATGAAATTATACTTTCTCCATATGAAGTCCGATGAGGTTGGAAACTTTCTCAAACATACTGGAACAGTTAGTGGTAATGTTAAAAATTTTAGTAAAAGGATAGAAAAGGAAAGATAAAGGAAATGTCAACTTTTACCAGCATTTTTGCTCAAGTCTAGTAAAAAAATGAGTCAAACCAAGTCAAAATAGGTAACTGGTAACACATTTCTAGTCTCTACCACACATTTATGTACCAAAATGTTCATGGCACGACACCTATTCTAGTCTTTCCGGCAACTTAGCCATGGACTCTAGTGCCCTGGAAAATGCATTTGGCTACAGGGAACCTTATTTCTATTTAATTACAAGGACAAACAACTATAACTTCTACACAATTGTATTAGTGACCAGTGCCTTTCAATCAATCACTTCTATGAATGAAGAAGACATAATAAGTTGATTTAGTGCTTATAGATGCAAATGTAAATCATATCAAGTCAATGTATTCAATTCAAGATATATGGAATTAGTAGCAAGGTCATCCAATAGCACTTTAGAATACATGAGATCATTAGTCGTGTAACCATATACAATTCAATTGCAGTATTTAACCAACCAATAACCTTCCATTCAAGTATGAGGACTCATATAAATATAGCAACAATAATACAGTATGACAGTTCTAATTATGACAATTTTATAGCAGCAGTGAAGGTTACCAATGTAAGGTGTATAAGAGTTTTAGTTTTGAATTCAATGTAAACCACACAACTCCAAACCTTGAACACTATTCTTAGCAATATAGGACAGCCACCAAATGTATGTTCCAGACTTGTAGCTATGCAAATAATTTAAATTTTCGAACTTTATTTACCTCTCTTAAACAATATCACCATCCAACTAATAGTTAACCTTTGATTCAGCTCGGTGTTTACTGTGTTTGCAGGTAGAGAGGGATGTCAAAGTTTGACAGTTTGTAATTTATTGCAGACTGTAGGCAGTAGGTGGAAGTGTGTTGATATAGGGCTATTGCAGCCTTGTTTTCGAAATGGTTGCTGAAATGGTAACAACCAGCATAGATTCCTCTCAAATAGAATACATGGCATCCCTTTAAAGAAAAAACATGGCATGAAGTTATCTTGGCACCTAAGAGAATTGGGTTTTCAAGTCCATAGAGCACCAATTATTGTATTATAATTAACACAATAGCCACTTACATATCCTATTAAAAGCATTCTCAGTCTAGATTTGAACTATCAATTCATGGGAATTTTGACATGATGCCCAAAAGCAATGAACAAAACTAGAAACAAACCCACATTTTGTAGAATGTCAACTAGATAATACCCACAAAAATCATATGAATCAAATTCATATTTTATGGTGAGGATATGAACTTGCTTACCCTGATCATAAGCCGTGATTTTTGCACAAATCAGAAGCACCGTCGAGAAAGTAAAATCATTAGGCCTCATCCCCATCATCAACGCTTTCCAACACATCTTGAGAGCCTCTTCATCTTTCCCATTCAGAGCATACCCTGCAATCATATAGCTGCATAAAACCACCACATTCCATTCAGGCATATTGTCAAAGTATCTCACAACAAGCAAACACAGGCATGGCAACATTAAAATATCTCATTCCCTTCCTCCTTTTCCTCGATAACTGTTGGTTTTATGTCTCACATTGAATTTCCCAAGTTCGTCTGGAAAGCTCGTGCTTCATGCTTGCAAGGAGATTTGAGCCATTTCATATACACCACATCCACAACAACGAAAAAAACCATGAATAAAATAAGAACACAATAGGTAATCAAGAAAAACATAGAAGGAAACAAACCTGAAGGTCTAAACATTGCTGCCATTCTGGAGGTGGGGCAGGTGGTTCTAGAAGCATGGGCTCGCATGTGAAGGGAGTGGATGATGCACTAATAGGAAAATTCCTTCTCCCACCCTTCCTGTAAAAAAAACATCATAGCCTGTTCCAGATCCTTCAGTGAAAGTTCGAAATCGAAAACCCCCAAATGGGAGCCGGAGCAGATCTTGCTCGGGTTTCTGTTTTTTAATGCTAATGAGCTACTACAATGGTGTTTTTGAATTCTACATTTTTTGTTTGATTATTTTCATATTTTATATTTTGTGTTTTGTTTTGTTTTTTTATTTTGCACATTTTTCTTTTGTTTAGTTTATTTTGGGTTTTTTTATTTGCAAATTTTATATTTTGTTGCATTTTAAATTAATTATAGTTAAACAACTCTATGTTTTTAATTTAGTGTAGTTTAATTTAATTTAATTTAATTCAACTAGAATTTTGTCATAATTTGTATTGGTTTCATTGCTTGTAGTGAGATCCTATACATAAGTCCCTTCAAGGACGAACACGATGATGATGAGATGATGATGATGATGATGATTGTGACCATGATGATCATGATGACGATGAAGATGGCGAAGATGATGGTGATGACGACAACAATGATGATGATGATCATCATCATTATCCTTGTCATCGTCATCACCACAATTCAATATGATCCGAGGAAGTAGTTAAAAAAAATACAACTTTTTGGGCCGTGTGAAGCCTCCTGTTCTTAGATTTGTGCACATGAAGAATCAAGACTTATGGACCTAGTCCGGTGTCTTAAAAGAGGAAGATCCAAACTGAGCAGTTTGGTAGTTCCATAAAGTGCATTCTTTACAGGAGTGAATAATCACTCATAACCATTCTATTATAATGTTGGCGTGTGAAGCTTAGATCAATTTAGTGAATACCAAGGTAAAGATATTGTCATCACATCTTCATCATCATCATCATATTCATCAGCATATTCATCATCATCATCGTCACCATCATCATCATCTTCATCTTCATCATCATCATCATCATCATCATCATCATCATCCTCATCCTAATCATCATCATGATAATCATGATAATCATGATCATCATCTTCATCATCCTCATCCTACACATCATCACCATCCTTATCATCCTCATCCTCGTCATCATTGACCAAAAGAGACGCCATCGAGCGGAATCAATCCTCCATTCAAAGGTCCTTCCAAATTCCAATGGCTTATTTTATCAACGACCTAACGACCGACTTTTTCATCGACCCGATAGAGTTGTCCCTTATTTAAGTTCAATAAACTATGTTCTCCATGGATCGGGAGAGTAGAGACCGCTTTATATATGTATGGAATTTCATTAGCTGGAATAATAATAATGATGTATCTGCGCGTGTATCTATATTTAGGGTGTTTATTTTTATCACAACTTAGACTTCCTTATTATCTAGCGTAACATTTTTAGGGTTTCAGTTTGGTCTTAGTTATATAGTCAACATTATCAATTTCCTAATTTTCTCTTGAAATGTGTTGTTAAAGATATATTAATAAATATTTATCCATTACTCAAATCGACTGATTGTCTTGATGATGAACCTTGATAAAGGTTCGTAATGTTGACATATCAAATGGAGTCTACAATTACCTTGGATACCACTTGTCAAACCTATCAACCCAGAATTTAAGAGAAGAGATTGTAAATATGTTTTTTGTCAAAATAACACTTTTGAATCTGTAAGGTTCACAAAGAGATTATAGTACATAATAGTCCTTGTTTTTTGTCTAACCTTTTCACATAAATATAAGATGAAAATTTGAAAAGATAAGTGTGGAATCCCTCTCAAACTTCTTCTCGTGTGAGATCCAAATACTAGTAAGATCCACATTGAAGTTTGAAGGATAGTTTTTTCAATGTGTTTGAATAATAATTATATGCACCGAGTTTTGAAAAGAGAAATGAGAATCCATATCAATCCCTCTCATTTGACATCTAGATGTTAGTAGACTCAATACTAAAGTTTGAAAGATAAATTTTCAAGTCTTCTAATACTTAGGTTTATTATGGTGAAGACGATGCTTAGGGATTAGGTGGAGTTTAAAATTGAATGGCTAGTTACTCATGAACCATCTCCATATGGCTAGTTAATTTATCATAACCCTTCAAAATAAAATGAGACATTCCCTTCAAATTTGATCCCTGGTGACCAATGATCAAATTTGAAGGGTGGGTCTTAATTTCAATTGGAAGGGCATTTATTCTCTCAGCCCTTCAGAGATGAAGGGAAATATAAATAATTGTACTTTAATTGGCAAGTATAAATTAACCAAACCCTTTCACACAAAAAAATGCAAAAAAAAATATTGTTCTTTTAGCGTTTGTTGTGAAAGCATTCATGTATGTCATGGAGGGGCCTAAGTCAATTGAATCCTTGCAACTCATTGCATGTCTGAGTCTAACAATCCGCCTTTTAAATTGAACCAGAATGCCAAAAGAAGTTTATTAATGGTTGATTTCAGAAAGTTATAGGTGTGAGTAGTTAAATGCGCGTGGCTCTAAAATTTGTTGTGTTTTGTACCAATCCACGATTCACTGAATCCATAGTCACAGGTGGGAATTTAAATTATTTAATGAAAACAATTAATGTGTATAACCTCTATGTTGAGACCGTTTTCCATGCTAATGCTTGCCACTACCCTCTTTATTATCTTACCAAAAGGCATGATACTGAGGAAAGAGGACCTAAAATTATGGACTTCACCTTCAATGAATGCCTTGCAATCACATTGATAAGGAGTGATAAGAAGATCAGAACAATCCAACTTGTCAAATATCAGTTGATAGTGTTAATTAAAGACTTATAAGGTAAATTTAATACAAGACTTACTTATAGTTCTCTCTTACTCTTTGCATCTTGACAATTTAATATTTTATGGTTGTCTTTGCGCCTTGACCCAACTCGAATTATAAGGTGAGGATGTGTAGACATAATAATCCTTAGTTATGACTATGAGATGAGGATTTAAAGAGAAGAGGATGTGAATACAAGTAATTTCTATAAGTATTTTGGTAGTGCTGAGGACAAATGTCGTGAGAAACCACAAATGTTTGGAAGGAGTATGGAGGGAGATAACATCACGATCATGCCACTCATCAAACTACGAGCTGACCAATAATCATATCCATTGACGCCATTTGTGACACTCCTTAGGTGAAGATCATGTCCAAAGCATCACCGATTCACCAGCCTTCCCGACTCCAGAGATCCAGCACGTGGCTTGCGTAGAAAATAGAGGGAGATCATGAAGTTCAGATCTTTGAAGCGGCGAACCTGGCCTCTACATGAAGCAAAGGGATGCGGCTAGCCGAAACCATTTTGAACACCACCATCAGCGTAAGTGAAAAGGCAAAGAATGTCATGTCCAAACACCGCAATCCATGTGGACAGCAATGCAACATCAAAGGATGCGGCATGATTGGATTCTCAGCAAAAAATAGATATCCCCACCCACGTGTCCACTAGTGCTACCATCATGATGACCAGTCATCTCTGTATCCATCTTCATCTTCATCACCCTATATAAACACCACCTTCCCAGGCCGATTAAGATGCATAAGATGAATCAGTAATTAGAGACAATGCTCGAAGTGTTATTCTGCTAAGAGATTATGAGAATTGTGAAAGAGTTGAAATGGCAATATGCTTTGAGAAGCTTAATAGTATCGGGGTGTTGATGGTTGGTGAGATTGATTCCACGCTCATCTGTCGCCCTGGTTTTTCACACCAGGAAAGCACCAAGCATCAGGGCCTGGATGTGAAGCACTTTGAATGTTTCCAGATAGTTGTACCTCCTGCTGCGCGGTGCTTGGGTTTTCCTATCCCGGGGGTGTCTTCCCAGAGACCCTGGAAGAAATCACGGCTTCCAAAGTCCCAGTACCTGGTGACCATGTATAGTAGAAACCAGTGGGAGCAAATGCTCGTGCTGGGGTGGCGGGTGTCAGAAGTCTTCATCACCTTGTTTGTGAACTCCACTTGCCAAATTTTTCTGAGTTGAGGAGGAGGTGGAAGACACCCCCCATTGTATGACCTGTAGGAGAACCCACGCCATGGGAGGTGGGGAGTACAAAGATGCCCTTCTCCATGTCCCCTCATCCAATAGTATTACCAGGACAGAGGGGAGTTGTAGAAAAGGCAAAGCATGGAAAGGATATAAACTCCTTTGCCAGTCCGGAAACCATGTAGAAAGGTGCCTTTGAGCACGAAACACACACCCAGGGAAGGACACGTTTCTGATTCGACAGACAGATGAGTGGTTGAGCCAAGTGGTCCATGTATAATGTCTATTTTAATATATGTAAACCGTGGCAGTAGTACCACGCTCTAAGTTCTTAGTAGTTGATTATGACTAGTGCAAACAATTTCATGTCCTGTTTCAAGGATTAGCCTCGGGGATAGAGATAGTATAAATTTCTCCCCACACAGGGGAGAAGGATTGGGTGTTTTCACAAGAAAAGGCTCTCCATTGTAACATGTTTCAATCTTTCTAGATATGAATAAAATTGCAGAGGAATGATAATCCTTTCATGGCAGAGAATCCTCATTTGTCGTCTTTTTCTTCAATAAGTAACTTCTTTACGTGAATTTTTATCCCATTTTTCATTCCAGTTTGTATTTTCTTTTCATGTTTGAGCATTAGTGTATATGTTCCAAAATTCATGTTGTATGATCTCAGCACATTGTTCAAGTATTTTCGAACATTTTCTTCTAAAGTCATGCAGAATTCACCCTAGTTAGGTGCTCTGCATGATGGACTATTTTCTCCTTTCTGCTAATCACCTGCTAAATATCTCCATATTGAAGGATGGATGACTATCTTGCCTCTGTCCGTAAACTTTCATGATTCCTTAACTCCCGCAACATATTTCAGACTGGATTGTTGACTCCATTGCCCAATGGTCGACCCCTCCATGATCGTCCCACCAAACTTTATAAAAACAAACTTGTTCTATTCAGAAATATGACGTTCTAACTTGTCTTTGATTGAATATGTTGCGTATGAAAACTCTGTAAATAGTGAGAAATCCCTCTCTGAATTAGCCACTAATTAGCTTACTGCATGCCTATTGAGTTAAAAGTGGTTTCCATTTTCATACATTGAGTTTCCCCCATCTTTATCATGACAATGGGGCTTGTGGTTGTTGTTGAAATGTATATATTCAATTAGCATTGCTCATTGTATATCAGATGGATGTAAGGATGAAAAATAGAACTTGGGGATGCATAACAACAACCCTCATATTCATAGATAAATTCATAAAAGCCAAAATACAAAGAAAATATATCGGGGTTACACATTACAATTTACAATTGTCATAAGGAAAATAAAATCGCTTACTTGAGCCAACTGTAGTTGTGGAAGAAAGATAGCGTAGACACCACCCCGTGAACAAGAATGAACTGTCGCTCCAGCAACAACCATACCTGCAAATGCCCAAGTTAGATCAAACCCTAAAATATATAAGGTAAAAAATTCTTGAAGAAAAACTACAACAATACAGTTTACCTCGAGTTGCCATGCCGAAATTACCAAGGCTGCCATGCAAAAAACAATGAGACCACCCAACTATACAAAATCCACCCTTCCATGAGGAAATTTTTTCAGAAAAGTGGTCAAAATTGGTCCCAACAGCCTTAAGAGAATTGGTCCCATTAGCCTTAGTAAAAATGGTCCCAGCATCCTTAAGAGAATGCACGCCACAATTCATGGTTTGAGAAGAATGCTCACACCATGGTACCATCCTATGGCTAGCTGGTTTGGGTACCTATTCATGATTTGAGTTTGCTTTAATTTTCTTAAGGAGAAAGATACAGGCCTGCCAAAACAAGGTGGTTCAATAGTGGATGCAAAAATGGCTAAGTAGCCTCAGAAAGATGCCCGCCCTAAATTATGGGTTAGAGTAAATGCCCACAGCACATGGGGGTCTTGTATATTGGTCTTCGGCCTACCTGACCATGTATTTATATTGTATTGGAAGTGGATGAAGAAATAGTTATGGACCTGCCAACATGGTGTTTTAGGCAGATTAGACCAAATTGAGAAATTTGTCTAAGTATGGAATTGGTGTTAAATCTGCCCAAGTGGCCTTAAGGAAATGCCCGCCATGCCTCATAGGATGATGTGAAAAATGTATTGAGAATGTGAGTCTCTAGAGTGTTGTATGGAGCATACAACCATCTCACTTGCCTCACCAAACTACAACATATATTTAAGGAAGAATTGGTCCCATCAGCCTTAGTCAAAATTGGTCCCTGCAGCCTTAAGAGAATGCCCGCCATATTTCATGGTTTGAGAAGAATTCATTCACCATGGTACCGTCCTATAGATAGTTGGTTTGGCTACCTATTCATGATTTGATTTTTCTTTAATCTTTATTAAGGAGAAAGATACAGGCCTTCCAAAACAAGGTTTTTCACCGGTGGATGCAAAAATGGCTAAGTAGCCTAAAAAAGATGCCCACCCTAAATTACGGGTTAGACTAAATGCCCGCATCACATGGGGGTCTTGTAGATTAGTCTTCGGCCTACCTGACCATGTCTTCATATTGTCTTGTAAGTGGATGAAGAAACAATTATGGACTTGCCAAAAGGGTGTTTTAGGCAAATTAGACCGAATTGAGAAATTTGTCTAAGTATGGAATTGGTGTTAAATCTTCCCAAGTGGCATTAAGGAAATGCCCGCCATGCCTAATAGGATGATGTGAAAAATGTATTGAGAATGTGAGTCTCTAGAGTGTTGTATGGAGCATACAACCATGTCACTTGCCTCACTAGAGAGTCTCTAAGGAGGAAGATGTCAACCTGCCAAAAGTGCCTCCAAGCCATATTTGCACTATTCTAGTACTGGAAAAACTACCTAAGTGGCTTCACGGAAATGCCCGCTAGAGATTGTCCTGATGATGATAAATTTATCTGAGGGTATGGGGTTGTTATTTGATGAAGTGGACATCTTGCCATGTTCTTAGTTTTTGTTATGGCTATCTTGGCCTCTATCGATTGGCTGTCTCACATCTCAAATTGGATGAAAATAAAAATCTCATCACGTTGACCTGGGGTTTGATAATAATTCTGGTAAAAATGTGTAAGTGACCTCAGTAAAATGCCTGCCATTTCCAGTAGTTGGTGGATTAAATTGTTCTGAGGGTATGTGTCTCTAGAGTGTTGATTGGTGCATCTAACCACATCATTATTTTGTCTAAAAACTCTCCGAAGATGAAGTTACCAGTATGCCAAAAGGGTCCTCTGGCTTGTTTTGCTCCAGTCTAGTAAAATGCCCGCCCAACTCAGAAGAATATGAGTATGAAGGGGAAATCAGATTGGTTATGCTGAATGGGATGTACTACATCATCTTGTATCATTGGTTCAGGAGTTGGTGAAATTAAAAATCCCTCATGTTGACTTAGGGTTTTATAATTTTGTCCAAGTGGTAAATCTGTAGTTTAAAATGTTATTTTCAAATTCCCATCAGATGATGTGTGTGTGTCAATTAATTCATCAAATTACATGTATTTGTTCCTTGTTGAAGTGTTTATCCAGACATGGTTTCAGTTTTCCCTATGGAGGTCACATCAGTGAAAAATTAGCTTTCCATGTTGAAAAAAAATCATGTTCACACAGCGTATGAGGTTGCCCGCACATAGCTTAAAAATATATAATAATTTATTTTTTTCAGATGCCCGCACAAGCCAGAGATTTAAATAGAGATTGCTCAGCCAGTTAATTAAAAAAAGATGAAATAAATAAGAGACATAAACATAACAGAGTTTATTATTTAATTAACATACATAAATTTAATTTATTTCAAACAGATTGATGCTTTCTTTCACAACCTACAAGCAGTCTCGTATTGATCACTGAAAACATTGGATTCAGAGATGGATTATCTATAATGTTATCTTATATGCCAATAAATACAAAACTCCACCATACAAAAAAAATCATTAACTTTCGATAAATACATATATACAGTGACATGCCAACTAAAAAGCATTTTTCATTATATGTCGATAAATACAAAAATCCGTCATACAAATATTTTTTTTCATTAACTGCCGATAAATACATATATACATTGATTTATACATGTCTAGCATGTTTCAGAGATGGTTGCAATCCATCCTCTTGACCAGAAGACAAATCTGAATTGTCTCTATTGCCTTTCGTAGAAGACTGTAATTGTACTGGAGTTGGACAAGGAACTTATTGCAATTTCTTTTCAAGCTCTTTAACTCTCTGTGAAACTTTTTTTAAATTTTCAAGCAAAACATTTTTTTCTGCCATCAGTTTGTTCAACATTTCCATATTTTTATTATACTTCGTTGATTCATGTTCTTCCTTGACCTCCAATTTGTCTCTGGTATGTTTCAACTAGTTTTTAACTTCATTCAATTCATGTTTCAGATTATGTATTTCTTTCTCCTGCTCTTTTTCCCTCAACTTTGTCTCGTTGGGAAGGACAGGAATTGCACTCATTGCAGCAGCTGGCCCTTTTAATTCCTTCTCCAAATCAGCAATTCTGGATTTAAGTGTTTGAATTTCCATATCACATCCCAAATGCTGAAATTTTCTACCTTCTAAGAGTTTTGATTCCAGCTCCCTTATTTTTGCATCTTTCCTGGCCATCTTCTCTTTCATTTCTTTGTGTAACGGTGATGAGCCATACAAATCACCTAGTGCAAGGCTCGCTGAGAAGCTTTCTTGTAGCATCTTCTCTCGTCTTGCTAAGGACTTCTCTCGCTCTTCTAAGGACATTGTACCTCTAGGTGTATTTTTCCTTCTGCCATTACCCTTACCCTTACCCTTACCATGATCTCCTTTGGTACCCTTACCTTCACCCTCACCACCTTCTTCACTGGAAATTTTTTTTCCTCTACTTTGTTTTTTAAGTTTTAAAGTTTTAGAGATCCTTGCTAACCTTGTTTCTTTAGGCTTATCAGCTTTCCTAGAAATGGCTTTTCTCAAATAAAAAATTATTGATTCTAATTCTCCAACTTTTTTTCCATGGCTTCCCTCCCACTCTTCAACTTCAACTGATATTCTTGTACTACCTGTTCATATTCTTTAAGTTTCTTCTCCATTACTTGTAAAGGACCCATTTCTATCCTCATTGGTGGTACATTGAGAACAGGCGGTCTTTTTTTCAACTCTTCTTTGAGTTCTCTCACTTCAGCATTAGCTTTTTCCAAAGCCTCTTCATAGGCAACCCTCACGGACTGAATTTCTTTTTGAGCAACATCAATGTGTTTATCTACTTCTTCGGATAATAATTTAACCATTTCTTCTTTCCCTTTTATAATTTTGTCTGCTCTGAAATGATTATCCACAACTGTCTTTTGCAACGCTACTATCCGTTTTAGGCATTGTAAAATACTATCATTTTTTCTCAACCATTCTTTTGCCCAATTGCATATATAGGAAGCTTGTTCCTTGAAATGCTCCATTTTATCATATAGGATGAACATGTACCTACTATCAAACTTATATGATGCAATGTCTAAATGCATAGCGGAAGCCCCTGATTCTGATTTGGAAGAACAATCATATTAAATGGCCAATTGTTTAGGAGGAATTCTATCAAGAATGTCTTGAGGAATGGAAAAGTGAGCAGTAGTTTGTTCGATTTTGTTGCCTGTCACCTCCTCCCAATGACATCTATCTACATGCCCCTTAAACTCAAAGTCATGGCAGCACGAATTTCATCATTTGTGACCAAATCAGGACACTGTACTCGTAATTTGACATGGTGCTCAGGAATTTCTACTGGAGATTCCTCGTTCTATTCAATAGGGTGTAATGGCAGTTCCCCACAATGCTCAGGATATTGTACTACTTCCTTGTTCTGCTGAGGAGACTGTACTGGAAATTCCTCGTTATGTTCCCTGCTTTTATGTTTCTTAATGTATGTTTTATGAACAGGTGGTTTTGGCAAAGATATTTTTCCATGCTGGTTGATATCACCAATCTCTGTTTCAGTAGCATGGGGTTGACATAAATCAATAATTTTTTGAAGTGTGCCCAGGAAACAAAATTTAACCTTCCTTAATTGGCCCTCTTGCAGGGCAGAGTGGAGTTTCTTAGCTAGTAGATAAGGAATATCTACATGTATATCTTCCACCCAATGTATCACTACCCGCATACATTCACCTGAAATGTCATCCCTGTGATGATTCAGAATTGTCCTAACGACAATCTAAATCAAAGTTGTGTGTATTCCAGGAGGGACATCTTGCATTTTTAAACCATTCATCGGAACATTTAGTTCTCTCCCACAAATTTTACTGGCTTTTTGGTTCTTCTCCTGTACGGGGGTTTTCCTTGAGCTTAAAATCTCTCCCCCTCTGCGTGGAATATTTGTAGCTCAGGAAACCAAATCAAGGTCGAGGTATACCCGCTTCCCAAAAATTATGAGTTATGTATTCCCAGCATCATATTTCAAAATTGCCTCATCTATCTCCTCATCAACATAACTGAACATTCCCCACAAAAAGTTGAAAACTTCTGCTTTCCTCAGGATAGTTTCCATACTTGCGGCCACATCTTTGCATCTCTCCATGCATCAGATTTCTCCTGGAATTTTTTTACTGTTATCCTATCATCTGTGGACGATTGTGTTTCAACTGGGGTTGCAGAGGAGGATTCTCGCATTTCAATTGCGCTCGTCATGCTGGACGCCCCTGTTTTAAGCTCGGCCATGGTTCTCCAAGTTCGAAGTGGAGGTGAGGTGATGCACACGTACTATATTTCAGGATCACAAATTCTTTCCGTAGACTGATTTTCAGGCTCACAAATTCTACCTGCAAAGAGGTTTTCAGCAACAAATCAATACTTTGCTTGGGTATGTACTTTGGAAATAAAAACATATAAAAAAGGAATTTGGAAATAAAAACATATAAAGATCATCATGACATAAAATATATAAACACATGCCTCTACTCTTCAACAATTAAATATCATTCATGATATTCTTCTTCATCCAACTCAACATCTGTATCAGGATCTGGTTCAGAATACATATTCATGAAAGGATCATTCACATCAACATCATCATCAATGGCATCTTCGCTAATATAGTCATCTACATCGTCAATGAGATCATAGAATACTAGATTTGGATGATAAACCTCTTCAACTTCTTCATCAAACACATCGATTGCAACCCCCCGCTCCTGATCTGAATCATCTTCTTCTTCTTCTTCTTCGTGATTATCTTCATCATCTACATGATTATACATTACTGGTCTTCCTCTTGGATCGTATCTAACAACGTATGACCAACTTGCTTTACCTGGTACCTCTGAGTAAAAGACCTGCTCACATTGACTTGGAAGAACATAAGGATCTGTACCCAGTTCAAATGCCCTTATATTAACCATGGTAAATCCATTAGCATGCTCAATAATAGTTCTTTCAGGATCACGTTCATGCATCCGTAGCCTGTACCACTTCACCTCAAACAAAACTATTTTAAAGGAATTAAAATCACACTCAATTATGTCCTCCAAATGCCCATAGTACCTATTCTTAGTTTCTTCTAGATGTTTGTCACTTCTAGAGGAAACATTGGTGACCTTAAACACTGCAGTTATCCCACAATATGAGGTTTTCATCTTATCATCCAACATTTTGATACGAAATTTATGACCATTACACCACATAGCCATGTGGTATTTCAACTGCAACATTGACAACAAGTAAAAAATACATTGTGAATTAATAAATGTCATATAGAACTTAGAAAATATATTTGAAAACTTAAACAAACCAAATACATTGAAAAAATGGGAATTAACTAGAAAAATGCAGGTAAACAACTTACTTTCCCTTTTATCTTTTAAACCATAGGCTAAATCAACTTCCCTTTGCGACGTAAGATCAGGAAATTTATGTCGATCACGATGAGCTATTTTAATCATCTCACTGACCCCTTCCCATGATAACCTACCGAAGCATTCTTCACAATCTTGTATCCAATGCTCCATCCAATCAAGGTTGTTTGCAATGTATAAATGTAAAGCATCCCACACTCGAGCAACTATATGAAAAAATAACAATTCACTATCATTAATTAGATATCATTACATGCATAGTTTAATACAGTTGAATATGCAGGATTAATAAAAAAATAACAAATCAATATGATAAAATAAAATTGGAAAAATACATGATATATTAATTCCACAAAATCTAATAATTACCTTTCACGGTCCATATTATACCTTTCCCCAATAGGACCTCCCCTTCAAATTTGTTGATGGAGTTGAGATGCCAAATGCGAGGCACATTCATATTTTCTGCTAATTTAGGTATATATTCACTAATATACACTATGCATTGATATACCATATTTCCCTTAACCATAGAACCCTTGGGACGTGCTCTTTGTCTAACAAGATCCTTCAAGGACTTCAACTGCCTCTCCACCATCCACATCGACCTTGTGTGTACCGATCCGCATAATTCAATCTCCTCAACTTGGTGTATGAGGTAGTGTTCTTATGCATTGAAAAATGCTGGAGGTAAATACTATTGCATTTCACACATTAGTCGGGGAATTTCTCTCTTCCAATACCTTATATCTTCTTTATGGATTTCTTTTGAGGAAAGCCACCTACAAATTATGCAATAAAATAATATCAAGCCATATATAAAATGTGCGGGCAAAACATAATATGTCAATAAGTTTCGCGGAAAATCACAGACCAAGTACATTTTCCATATAAAACATTAATTACTTACCTCATGTATTTTCCAAGAACATAAATAATTGGTTTTATGTTGTTGTCAAAGTTGTCTGGGAGAGATAAAGGTAGAACATACTATATCAAAAAACACCTAATTATTATTTATTTCCAAAGAAGAGAATAAAATTAATAAAATAGTGCATACCAATAAGGAAATATATTAAAAACTCACAATTACCTTAATGAATGTATGCCAGTCATGTGTTTTAACCCCACCAAAATCACATTTTTTCATTAAGATATTCTTTATGTTAGATGAAAACCTTGTCGGAAACCTGATTTTTCTGATAACCTCTTTTACAATATTGGTCTGTTGCTCCGTTAAGCACCAAGGAAGACTAATATTCTGTTGAAGGCCACCACCATTAGAATTAATGATCACACTTTGCAATGCGTGATTAGCTTCTTGGATATCACTACAAATCTTTCCAATTCTTTCTTTGTTAGCCCTTCCATCTAATATTCACCATAACAATTATGTAATGTTCTTCCCGATATGCATTGTATCAAATAAATGAACTATTTTTAGGTGCTCGTAGTATGGAAGCCTTTTGAATTGCATTGGGTAAATTTTCATTCCTCGTGGAAGCCCATTCGTGTCTTAACGCCATTCATGAAACATCAACAAAATCAAATTAACACTAATTAATCAATATAGGTACATACCGCGCTGAACATAATTCACTAAAAAGAACAAAGATTTATATAATATTTGATACAATTTGAATGTGATTGTCATTGATGTCAAAGGAGTTCAGTGAATGACAAAAGGATAACCAAAGACATGATGGTAGGGTAAACTCAGTGAAAGACAAAGGAATGACAAAGGAAGTAATGACATGGAAAGTATGATGATCTGGCATGTATGGTGAAGCTGGAAAGACACATAATGGTGTTTTGGTGCTATCAGGAAGTCAATGTTGTAATCTGACATCATTCTGCAGAAATATGGCAACTTTGTGAAACTTTGGAAATTGACCAAGTATGAAAAAGTAGTCAAAATAGTATTTTTCCTACTTTTGGCAGATTGATATTTTGCATATGTGACCATTGTAAGTCAGCCTGAAAGTATGGATGGATAGCCATTTCAACAAAGAACAAATCCATGCCAATTGGTGAACCTATTGACATACACCCAACATCTGGCAGGCATTTCAAAGTGGTATTCCAAGCTACTTATTGACACTTAGACAAATCTCTTCAAACCCTAAGTCACCAAGGTGATTTTATTTTTTTCATCAAACTTGGAGAGTGAGACATCCAAAATGTGAGGAACATAATACTAACTCAACCATGCCAATATTCTCTCCTGCAACCTCATCATCTAACCTTGGCAGGCATTTTACTGGGATAGTGCAAATGAAGGGGAGAGGCACTTTTGGCAGATTGATATCTTCCTCCGTAGAGTCTCTTTGGGAAATATGAAACCATGGTTGGATGCACCAACCAACATAACATAGCCTATCACTTTCCAATAATTTTTCTCATCATCTTATGAGAGGTGGCGCGCATTTCCTTGAGGCCACTTACACATATTTTACCAATAATTCCATACTTAGACAATTTGTCCAAACCTAAGGTGGATTTTTCATTTCACCGAAAACTTGAACTAATGCTACTAGATTATGTATTACACCTTATTTAGCACACCTATGTTTTTTTCACTCGTAGCCTCATCTTCATTTTCGCTAGGCGGGCAGTTTACTGAACTTTGGTGTAAGACGGCTTGAAAACCTGTTTTGGCAGATCCATATCTTCTTCCTCAAGAATTATCAAACTAATGTGAGAACATGGTCAGGTATAAAAAACATACACCGACAGGATGACTAGGTGGTGCGGTCATTTTCTTCAACCGACAAATTATGGCAGGCATTTCCCTAGAGCAATTCTGACTAATTTGACCAAAAATCCTTCTTTTGGGAGACCTATATCTTCTTCTTCAAGGAGTTTTTCTGAGAACAGGGGCCATGGTCAGATATATATTTCAACAAAATATGGGATGGCAATTCATGGCGGGAATTTTATTCTTCTTATGAATTATGGTGTTCATTTTCATAAGGCAGCTGCTTTAGGGCAGTTTTTCAACACTGGGTCAAAATCCCCAAATTATCATACCATTACCAACTACTACCAGGATGTAACAATGACATCATGAGACATTAAGACACCAACATGTTTTTTTTAACCTCATCACACATGCAATATCAACACTTCTTTTTTCATTAATGACCTCCTTTGACATCAATGACAACTATACTAAACAGTCTCCAACAATACATAAATAATTTGGCATACCTTGACGATTTCTATTATATTCCAAATTCCATAGGTGAGGTGTCATTATTTGTGGTTTTTTTCCATTATCTTATTTACCATTGAATTTTTCTTTGTCTATAGTTCGATAGCTATGGTTCTTAGGTAGAAAGTGCCTATACTCATCAAACACTTCCTTTGCCAAACTCTTTGAACGACGAGATTTTATCATGGGACCGCAAGTTGGACATGCAAATTTACCCTTTGTTTGAAGACCTACAAGATATATGAATTGATGTAGCGAATTAGAATTACCATTTAAAATAATGCATGATATTTTCAATAGATATATATAATTTTAAAGAACAAAAGAAAATAACAATTTACCACAAAAATGTGTTAACCCGGGAGTATCATGAATTGTCCGTCCAAGTATTCCATGGAATTGAAATCGTCTTTTCCCCATTGGTTTAGAGATGTCATACATAGTGACGCTAGCCCATAACTTCAACAAATCATCGATAAGAGGATCAATATATATGTTCATGTCTTTTACCTGGTACTTACCTAATTGGTCCAACATACATGATTAATTATATTTAGCTATATGTCGTTATATGTAAAAGACATAATTATCATGCACGAAACACAAAGGAAATATTTAGTGATCAGACTTTCAAGTAAAAAAATACAAATTAATTAAATACCTGGAACAATCATTGCCAACATTGTGTTCTCTCTCTTGATCGACATCCAAGGAGGAAGGTTATTGTTTATAACAAAAATAGGCCACACTGAGTAGGTAGAACGAAGCTCTCCAAATGGATTGACACCATCAGCTACCAACGAAAGTTTAACATCACGAAGTTCTTCTTTGAAAATTGGCCACTTTTCTTCGATGCACCTAAATGTAGACCCATCTGCAGGCATGCGAAGAACATCATCTTCACTTCTATTATTTGCATGGAAATCCATAAATTGTGCTATACTTTGACACCTGAACAACCGCTGGAGACATGGAATTATCGAAATATAACGAAGAACTTTGTGAGGCACCTTTTTGTCACTTTATCGATTCGATACCTACTTGTTTGAGATTGTGGGCATTCATTTTCTAATGCATATTGTCCATAGTATATGATATGATCATTAGGACATGCATCAATAGCTTGATACTCCATTCCAAATTATTTCATAATAACATATATCTCTCGATATGTGCGTGGTAAAATATTTGACGTTGGTAATAGAAATTCACCTAACAATCTACAAAATTAAAAAGAATAAGTCAATGTAAACAATATTAATCATCAATATCGCATCCATACTTTACAAATTAGATAACAATAGCAATATAGGAAAAAAGGAAACCCTTTATGTACATGTGAACATGCAGACATAAATAATTAACAAATTACATACCTTAGTATCTATGTGAGACAGGTGTTTGATAAACCATTCAAAACCTTCAAGTTCACTAACAACAATATAGCAGATAGAAGATTTGTTTTTAAGCCTTCATAAAGAGGTTGACGTGCCTTCTCAAGTAGAGGATCAACATCATGACCATCATCCTGATTCTCCTCATCCATTGGAGCAAATGTGTCTTGGATCAATCTATGTATCTCATCTTCCTGATTTGAACCACGAACGTTATCTCCATCCATATCATCATTAAGAACTTGGTCGGCTTCAATATTCTGATCTAGAAGTTAGGCACCCTGTAAATGAGTATTTATGCTAGTACTTGGCAAATAACTCTCTGGAAGGGGACATTTTGGGGGCATTGTCTATATATTTACAAACAACGTAGTAAAATTAGTGTGTATAGAACATATAATAAAACGATAAGACATTTTAACGAAATTCATGATATGATGACTATTACAGAGAATACATTAAAAATTGAATAACCTCTTACCAAGGGACGATATTCATAACCCCCTTCGGCGTGCCCCTTCTCCCTACAATGTTTTTCAGCTGTCGTTCTTAAAATTCTTCTTCTTTGCAAGCCCCTGCAATTAGAGCAAGGGAAATAACATTTTCCATCTCCCCTCACCTCTAATGCTGCTCTAAATTGAGCAAGCTTCCTTTCATTTTCATTCATAGTGAAAAATCCTTGTGGTGACAAGTAATTGTCAATTACCTACACCATACCAAACAGTAACTTGTCAAATACATTAGAGATAAGTATATTTCTAAATGCGGTATATTATATACCAATTTCTATAAAGAAAAACATGAAGACTGTGATGAATAGGATTGTCATTGATGACAACATTAATGATAATCATTTTGGAAAAATATGGTAATTTGGTGAAAAATAGGAAAATGACTAAGTGTTGGAAAACTGGCTCAGGTAGCCTTAAGAAAATTCCCACCACAAATTGTGTGTTGAAGAAAATTCCCACACCATATGGGGGTCTTGTAGATTTATATTTTTCCTACCTGACCATGTCTTCAGATTGTCTTGGAAGTATCTGAGGAAGAAGTTATGAACCTACAAAACAGTGTTTTAGGCAGATTGGACCAGATTGAGAAAATTGTCCAAGTGTTGGAAAAACTGGTTCATGTGGCCTTGGGAAAATGCCTGTCGTACCTTATGGTGTATGATAAAAATTATTTGAATCTATCATCCTACAGCTTGTTGAAGAGGATATCTCACCATGGTCTCAGTTATCAAAGAAGATGTTTTATGACAAAGATAATGGTCTTCCAAAACAGAGTTTCAGCATGTTTTGCACTATTCCAGTACTGAAAAAACTGCCTCAGTGGCCTCAAGGAAATGCCCACCCTATCTTATAGGATGATGAGAAAAATAATATGAAAGTGTTAGGCTATAGCTTGTGGATGGGTGCATCTAACAATGGTCTCAGTTATCATGTGGAATGTTTTACGACAAAGATATAAATCTGCCAAATGTAAGAAAGATATTATTTTTCATTTTAAAAACACAAGAAAATTGGTTGTGTTAGATTCAAGAAATTGAAAAGGCATTTTGAAATGCCCACAAGGAGGGGTTATTATGATGATAAAATTCATCAGGTAGCATAGGCATGTTCCTTGGTGAACGAACTATCCATCCATACCTTTAAGTTGTCTTATCATGGTCTCATATGCAAAATATCAATCTGCCAAAAATAGGAAAAATAATATTTTGCATAGTGAGAACAAAAGAAATTTGGCCAAGTGTTAAAAACAGGAGTTTGAGAGGTCAGTTAGAAATGCCCTCCAAGGGCTGTCTTTGTGCAAGTAAATTTATCAAATGTCATGGATCCATTCTTTGGTAAGTTGTATATCTGCTCATGACTTCAGGTCTCCATAGAGTGTTCACACGTGTGAAATAGGAGTCTGCCAAAATGGGAAGAAATATATTTTGATGTTCAAAAGATGTTGAGAAGCTATTTTGAAATGCTTGCCAGAGGTTGTGTGTGTGTCAACAGATTTATCTTGTGATATGGTTTTGTTCATTGTTGAAATGGCTATCTAGCCATGCTTGTAGGTTTCCTTATGGTGATCACATGATCTAAGTGTTGAATTAAATAGTTTGGAAACCTATATGCTGATGTGGACAGTACTGAAGACAAGATACTAATGGTGTATGGACAGAGTTGAGACAGGGCTGCAGTATGTTGTATGTTGAATGACTTTCTAAGTACATAATGAAGACTTGTTGATTGGTATTTTTGATGTGTGTGCCTATGGCAAACTTTGGAAGATTGTGATGTATCAATTGTAATTTGTAATCTGAAATTTGTATAGGGAGGTTGGGTGGAGATGGGGAAATACTTATTGGTCTTTTGACAAGTTGAAGCTTGTTTGGATGTTGTTGCATCCCATTCAATTGTAGCTGACTGAACCATTTTGGTGGGTGGTGCCATCTTATGGGTTGTAGTCCATATTGGAGATTGAAGTCTCCACTTATATACAGATTACAAAACTATATCTTGTGTCCCTTATGCAATGTCTTGATAGTGATGTGTTTAATTGATGAATGACATGTGCCTAGTTGATATTGTTCTTTGATAAATATGTTGTTGAAGCAATTGTGAAATAATGATATAATATTGGTAGAAAAAGTTGAAATTGAGTTGAGGCCTTAGTTCATTGATTCACCCCCCCCTCTCAGTGTGCATTGTTTCTAAAAGACTGAAATTTTCATTGATGCCAACAAGTGTTGTGCAGTGGCCTTTGATTTACTCACAAGGAGACCTTGATAGTTTGGGCATTGGAACACTAGGTGGCCCAAATGGTCCAAATGAAAGTTTTCCGTCTACTGTGTAAAGTGATTAACACTGTGTCAATGAACAATAGCTTAGTGGAGCATCGAGTCTATAAAAAAAACGAATTGGCTAGAGTCATTGTTGACTAGACCCTCTTGTTGCAATTACTCTAGTTTAAATAAAAGGAGGAAGTTGCAGGGTTGTTAAATTCATTCATAAGGTACATGACCCGAATAATACAACTATTATTTTGAGCCTTAATGTTAGTTTGTATCCCCCAAAAAAGGATGCATGCTTACCTTTTATGAATTTACAGCCATATGGTTATTGCAGAGTATGACTGATCTCTCTAGTTTTGGATATGGTTGATAAACAAAATCCGGGCTCAATCTGCGCTCAATCAATCGCAACTATAGAAAATGTGCTGAAAATGCATGAGTCAGGCGGTACAACTGACGGACGATTCCATGCACATTCTCACATTACGCTTTCAATTATAGAAGGATTGAGTTTTTAGCCTAGAGACTCTAGAGACACTTTGTGTGCTTGTCAGAGAGGGACTGGGAGGCAGCCGATGCAGCTTGTTGATCATTTTTATAAATAAAATACTTCTTTCAGACAAGTACCCCTTCACCCAGACCCAATAGATTTGTAACACAAAATAAAATTTTAAATCTGAGTAGAGTTATGAAGCTTCAACAAAAAGAGAAGTCTGCTCTAACTCAGCAAGGATAATTATTAAAGCCGTTGCAACTTGACGTGCGTGTAGATATCCAAGAGCTATTAATGCCATTAATTACAACTTGAATTGCGCGTAAACAACCTTTGAAAGCTGGCATTGGTTTCACGGGTTTGCAAAGATAGCCATATATCGTAGATCTAGAGACGAAAGTTCGTTGAAAATTAAAAACGTCGATATTGCCACGGTTTTTCTGCCATGATAAAAAAAATGAAGTATTAATCCACGAATGTTCAAAACGTGGAAGTATAGGGAAAATCTGCCCAAATATATTAGTGTATAATATCAAATCCAGTGACACATTGATTCCCAACTCGTAAAGGAGCCAAAGGGGGTAGACCTACTTACTTAGTTTTTAAAGATTTTGTTTTAGGAGTTAATTTTAATTAAGTTTATCTAAAGTTGAAATGACAAGAAATCATACAATATGCAATTTACTGGCCATATCCTTTGGGTTATTACAATAGAAAAAACTATTAGTCAGACTTAATGAAAAAGGAGCTTCAATCGGGAAACTACAAAAGATACAATAGAGTGAGGGGGTGGGTCCACACTCCTTCCTGAATGTCGTTGGGTATTTCTCCATTGAGGAAAGGGGTCGAGCTAAGTCGAATTCCAGATAAGTGACAGTAGAAAGAGTAAGTAGCAGGTAAGTTAACAGTATAGAGACACTGGGTGTGAACACAATGACAGTCAAAACTTACTTGAAATTCAACCCAATGATGCTAAATGAATGTAGCAACCATTTATTGACTAATCCAGTGCCTTAAATATTGGGCTCAAATTTCCACTTGAATCTTAAAGACCATTTACTCAATGAAAACAAATTATACAAGACACATAAAAGAACTGAATTAGATTGCTTCCCAACTTAAATGAAATAATTTACATGTAACCAAATAATCTTTGTCTTAGAGAATTCAATTAATTGTGAAAGCTAAAATCAAAATGAACAAATGCTTGAAAGTGAAAAAATATTTGAAAGTTTTGCAATGGTCCTGCAAATTTTAGTAAATATTTTAGGTCTCACTTTAGCTTAGGGAATTAGTGTTTGAGAAAAGGAAAGAAAAATCTAAACTAATATGACTATCTTTAACCCTTGTCCTTTGATTGAGAGAAACTGTTGGGTGCTCAACAAGAGAACAACAAGGTTCCGTCCTAGCTCCACAAATCAACTCCAAATATTTTCGGTTGCTCAATAGGAGGACACAAAGTGTCATGGGATCCCTTCAACCTCTACTCCTCTAGCTCCTCAGATCAATTCTTATTTTCTCAACTTTACAATATGTAGTTGAGTGCATAATTAAACTAGTTAACTCAATATTTTTCCCTTTCTTGTCACCCAAGATCGGATGAACCGATAAGGGGAGTGAATATGAGGAAAAAGCAGGGCTAGGATTATTTACTTAATAAAAGAATGAAATTGGTTACTCAAAAAAAATTAAAAATAGCCGACATGATTTTGCAGGAGGGAAAATCCACTTCACATGCAAGGTGTGGGCAACAAATTTACCAATAAAAATTAAAAGGAAGGAAATAAATTGAACTAGACACACAACCCACTTCTGAAAAGGACGAGGTGAGGAAAAACAAGAAAAACTATCACATCCCCACCCCTCATCCTGACGATGGAGAGGATGCGACCAACACACTGCTGCTGTCAAACGTGCAAAATAGCCCATGAACATAAGAAACATAATAAATAAATGCATTGAACATAAATATATACAAATATTCATAGTGCATTCTACAGAGGAAGCAAAATTCATTCATTCAACATGTTCATATTAGTTCATAAAACCAATAGTTTGCAAAGATTAAGCACAAGAATACTTATATTGAAAGAAGTCGGCCCACAACTAGCTACGTCGCTGCAATGTTCCACCCAACCATAGGCCAATGTGCTCATTAATATCTCAGCATCACTGCCACCCTAGAGCTGGGCATGATTCCACAAGGAACTAGAGAAATAACAGGATCGCGAATAGCCAAAACCAAACATCCATAGTCAAGTCAACACACCGTTGGATTTCACAGACTATCCATCCAAGCCAATAAGAAATTTGGTTTATAGGCTGCTAAGGCAACTAACCAATGACACGTGGGTTCCTTGGAATTACTCAGCCAATCCATACTTTGCATCAAACACACAATCAACCAATTAATCAAACACAACCATACACAACTGTTGGATATGAACAAAACGTTCTTGGGAACCAAAATGGAAATGGAAATTGGGGAAAACAACCCTGCATGAGAAAATACATTTTCAAGAAACATTCTTGGGCTTCATAGAGGTAAAACGACCTCATCAAACCCTCATACCATGGATCTATTCTCCCATCCACTGGGCATTACCAAAAATGGAATTTGCAACCACAAACGACCCAACAAAATGGTAAAAACATCCCTCTAACAACAATTCGATTTCTAGAGACGTTTATGGCCCTATCGCGGCCAAAACGGACTTGACAACACCGAAAAAAAATCGTGGGTCTCTTCTCCAGTTCATCGACAACCCAAAAACGAGTTTTCCAACTTGGAGAAAAGAAGGAAAAATGCAAAAAAAAGTGAGTGAAGCTCCCAACTTACTCACAGTGGAAAAAATGGGCTTCTTAAACCCCAAAATCGTGGCTCCTTTCTTCCCATTCATCCAGCAACACAGAAAAATGAATTTTTGGGCATGGAGAAGTGAAGAAACAACATCCACTCATGAGGGAGAGAGAGCTGTGTCCCCTTCTTGCTGCGTGAGAGAGACAAAACTCCATAAGGAGGGGTGAGAAGTGAAAGTCATGGGTGCATAATGTCTTTGGCATGCCTTCCTAAGCTTTTACTTGCCCCATAAGTAAAAAACACACTTTCCAAAAATGGGTGGTCTTCCCAATTTGAAATTGACCTCCATACCTTTCCCATCCCAAGGAAATAACTTCGTCAACCAACTTAGAGATGATTGAGCACAAAAGACAAAATGGGTATTTGGCAACTTATAGGTTTTCCCTTGGCATTTGGGTTTTCCCCATTGGCCCAAAGGTTTGAATAATCCCCCCTTCCTATTCCTTGTGAAATCATGCCCCAATCTCTTTAATGCTACGGTGCATAGCTAGTTGTGGTATTTTTATTAATTTTCATTTTACATGATGTCTCAAAACACATTGTGCCTGGATAGCACATAAACTATCGGCATCGATTTTAATTGCCAAAACATAAAACACTAAACCCATGGTGAAACACTAAACCCATGGTGGGGCCTTTTCCTTAAGCTCCACACCATGACTTAATACAACATTACATCATGTGCAATTTAATACCACGGGGTCAAAACCGGGGTGGGAAAACTCAACTACCTTCACATGCAATGAGTGGCTAAAAATAATGAGTGCAAACTAGCTAAGATTAAACTAGACACATAACTTTCCCCAATGGGAAAAGGTGGGAAAAGAAAAGTAAGAAATTTGAGATAATCTTTCCTTGAAGGGAAATATGAGATAGGAGACTCTCGTTAACCCTTACAAAAATAACATAAAATAAAATACGAAATTTGAGAGAAATACAAAGGAGAATGGGGGTTTCAACCCTCTAGGAGAAATGGGTTGAGAGTTGAGTGTTTTCGGGTGCCCTGGAGTTGAGATCTAGGAAAATTTGGGCAGCACCTCGCCTTGTTCTGTTGTAAAACCTGCAAAAACAACAAGTAATGAAATGATAGAATATGCCCAAAATCGCTTTGGTACACTATGAGTGTTATGGTAAAAATATATAAATAAAATCATCAATTTTAGACAAGTATACTAGCACAAAATAAAACTTGGAAATGAATTTTTTAACAAGATTTAGATATGTAAATGTAAACAAATAAATATTGCGTAAAATAGAAAGTTTTGTGAAGAAATTGTGCTCTCTGTTCTTGTAAATGCTTGAAGAAGTGGGGTATCCAACCAAGAAATTTCCCTCTCCAACTTGGACAACCTGCAACTTGAAGGGTTTGCTACACAAAGCCAATAAATGTGAGTCCCAATCAAAATGACTTGAGAAATCAAACTATTCAACCAAGAAATGCATGAACTTCTCAAATACAAAGCAGAAACTCATAAAATCAACAACAAAAATGCCATAGATCTCACCAAAGCAAAGAAGTTTGCTTATTTGTCCACCAATAGCAAATGCAAGCAAAGTAAAATGGGAGAAATCTGTCCACAATGAGAAACACACAAGATCCCCCCTTCCACCCCCAATATTTCTTCTTATTATTAACAATGGTTGGAAATTACAATGGCTCGCTTCTCTTGAAGCAAAATGAGAGCATGAGAAAATTAGAGGGTAGCCAAAATTAGATCTAAATGAGATGGAGAGGCCTCCTTATAAAGGAAAAGAGAGAGGGAAGATCCCCTTTGCATGTGTGACATTTTCCACTTGAGGAGAAAGGAGGCCAATGAATGGGGGCACACTTCCTAGAGGGGTGCCTCCTTAGGTTAAAATCCAAACCATTGTTACAAACATTGGCGCAACAAAACAAACGGCAAGGTCCAAGAAACATCGTTTCAGGATATATCAGTAACACATCGACAAACATTGGCGTAGCAAAAAAAATGGCAAGGTCCAAGAAACATTGGAAACATCGTTTCAGGATATATAAGCAACACATCAACAAACATCGATAATAAATCAACAAACTTAAAAAAAAATACAAAAATATTCATTTTCACCTTTAGAAAAAATCGGGAATAATCAACAATATATTGATATAAATCGGGAAAAAATCGGCAATATCTTGGGAAAAAATCACCTTGAAAAAATCGGCAATATCTTGGGAAAAAATCACCTTGAAAAAATCGGCAATATCTCAGGTTGAACCGGAAAAAAATCGAGAAAAAATCAAGATGGAAAACTTGTGATTTCTCGGACATTGACGATTCTCGACCGATGTTGGTAACACTGATCCAAACAATGGGGGGGGGACCCCTCCCATGTTTTAAAACTTATTTCTAGGTCAAAGGGGGGTATCATGAAGGTGGGACCCCTCCCTTTGGCTTATTTCAATTTTTCTTATTTCCCATCCGGAGAGAGGGAGCCCCCCTTAGGGAGACAACTTCAAACTCTTGACATTTTACATGGGGGGATGTTTTTCCTTTGATTTCCCTCTTGGTACATAATATGACTTTAAGAAACTTAATTTCCCCTTTCCAAGTGACTTAGACTCATTACACAAATTTGTCATTTTTAATTATAAACAACTTTTCTTGATATTTTGACTAAACTAGACAAATAGTGATCTAGACTCAAAATGATCCACTATTATGACTCCAAACTTGGTCCAAAGGTGTATTGGGAACTCTGCTATTGATTTTTAGCACCCATACCCCTCCCTATACATGGTCACTAAGGACCACTTATCCCTATTTTACATTACAACATTTGAAGCTAAGGGACATTTTTTAATTACAAAAATAGGTAAAACTTAATGAAATCATGCAAGACTCTGCATAATGTTTAGCATGGTAATATACAACATTCCTAGACCTTAATCACCCCATGGGCTCGATCATTAGAATGCATGTCACCACTTTGGGGGGAATTTGAGTGAAAAACTCAAGTAATTAAAATCACTAAAGACTAAATTTAATTACCGTAGGAAAAAAAAAAACTCAATTGAAAGACCTCCTTAACGATAAAGTCATAGGTAACCAAGTTTTACAAAACTTGACCATCATGCTAACATATCCTTACAGAATCCCCTGCAAGGATGCAGAAATTTTATGGAGAAGAAGAAGAAAAGAGAAGGGGAAAAAATTGCCATGTTGAGTCTTTTGGAGCTTGAAAAATTTGTAAAGTACACTTCCGATTCATCTTCATGGTACATGGTTTCCCACCTAGTTGGATATGTGGACAACAAACCCCAACGAGAAATAATCCCAAAGTCACCATAAATTGCTATCCAATACCAGCATTAAGAAATTAACCATGGTATGATTTAGGCCTCTTGGTTTCTATTAATCTTGTTGCCGCCTAATTCACACCATAGGTCACGTGGCATAAATCTTCAAGCCACTGCGTGCGACCTCGGGGCAGGCTTTCCCAATAATAAGTACCTCAAAATACATCCCTCATGCATATATTGAATGTAGGCGTGATCCCACCTCAACAACAAATCTCTCACATTCATCTATCATTAGGACAAGTAGGACCACCACCATAGTAAATAGAACTAGGTAGTTTCAAACATAGAAAATGGTAGAAATAGAAGGGTAACTACTTTTAGCTACCCCCATCATGGATTCCCCAATTTTGCGGTGTCGTTTAATGGATTAGTCTAATGGTCCAACTAATCCTTAAGAATTTGGAATCCACTTGCACATGTTTTGAGGTAAGAAAAATCTAAAAAAAAAGAATGCAAAACAACATAAAGGACTAAGAGTTTTGATATTTATGCTATAGGAAATTTTAGAGAAAACAAAAGCCCTACATTGTAATAGTTGTAGTTGTTTTTTCCTTTTTTAAAGGATCTGTCACAGTACTTCTTTCTTTTTCTTTTTCCTATTATCATTTCATTTTAAGTATGATTTTTGAATAATAGATTTTAAACATTTTTTTCAGAGGAAAAAATACCAGATCCTGTTATTCTATTGAATCAAAGATCATCATATACAATCAGCCATAGAGACATTCGTCAAGAATGGATTCAGAGCAATGGTGTGTCCTCTTAGCTCAAAGGCGAGTCCCCGTCATCAAATCATGGGCAGTATGGTCACAAGCCTGTTGTGTTGCAGGCTTTTATCATCACTCTTGTATAGATAGGTCAGATTTATTCATTTTTTCAGAAATGAATAGAAGCAACATAAATCATGAGCATAAGAAGAAGACTGAGGGTCTCTTCATGGGATTGCTAAGATTCCATTTAATGACAACAAAATTATGTCCTAAAAAAGAGGGCTAATGCCCAGCACTAGCTAATATAGCTGAAAATTACCATGATCAATAATCATATCATTCAGAGATTCCTTGGTGGTTAAATGTCTCCATGTGTTATCATTGATTTGGAAGATGAGGTGGAAGTACTCTCTACCTATGTCATGGTGCCTCTCTTTGTAAGAATCAAGAAGGAGGTGATCATCTAGGTAGTGTCCGGTGGTGGGGGCGGTCTCTGTGAGGAAGATTTAAGTGTAAGATCCCCCCTCATCTATAAGTCCAAGCACCACTAATTTGGATATCTAAAGAAGATGGAGAGGGAGTTACATGACTCCTTGAGAAGGAAATGGAATCATCCACATATCTCATAATAGAAAGGGCATTAAAAGATGAAATACTCCTTGGTCTAAATATCCTATAAATGGAAAAGTAAGAAAACCTGTATGTCCATGGGATATGATGATTGGCTTCCATGCAAATCCAATGTGAACCAACCTAGAAATAGATGAGTCGGAGGAATCTTGAGTATGTGCATCTAGTTGAAAAGTGTCTAGGTTGGTCTAACAATGACGTTGTCCCTCAACTCCATGATATACTCTACATAGAAGGTTATTAGGTTTGAGTCTATGGGTTGATATATCTAAGTGACCTAGTGGTGCTTTTTAGTTTACCTGGCTGGAGAGCTTGCTGGAGGATAAATAGGCAAATCATAGTTGGGGACTATTCAGGTTGAGAAAAAAGAGACATGGTGCTTTTTCGATGGGGCTTTTCAAGGTCCAGATGAAATATCTCAGCAGTTGTAACCCTTCTTTGGATCGATCAGTTTAAGTGAAGGAAATGGAATCATCCACATATCTCATAATAGAAAGGGCATTAAAAGATGAAATACTCCTTGGTCTAAATATCCTATAAATGGAAAAGTAAGAAAACCTGTATGTCCATGGGATATGGTGATTGGCTTCCATGCAAAGCCAATGTGAACCAACCTAGAAATAGATGAGTCGGAGGAATCTTGAGTATGTGCATCTAGTTGAAAAGTGTCTAGGTTGGTCTAACAATGACATTGTCCCTCAACTCCATGATATACTCTACATAGAAGGTTATTAGGTTTGAGTCTATGGGCTGATATATATAAGTGACCTAGTGGTACTCCATTTAAATATCTATTCTAATGATCTTTTTCAACTCTTTCTTGTTTGGCAATAGTTGGCCATGGGTCTCTAGAGAGTATCGGACTAGAGGAAGTTTGTCCATTAAGATGCCCACAAAGTGTGATAGGCGCATAGCCTTAGCAAACTAACAATGGGATTTCTAAGAAGGGAGTTGAGTTAAGGCAAATACCTTTGAGGAAGACTGTGCAAGGTAAGGGTATCAATCTCTATTGGTTACTAAATTAGGAAATCTCCAACCTTCATGAAGTAGTGGAACTAGTGGAAAAGTGGCCTCAACTAGGAAGTGGTGAAATGTAAACTTTACTTGACAATTGTGCTTAGGTACAATCCTCTTGAATTTGATGATGGGATGAAGCATGAGAACCTAAATCCTCTCCATCTTGGTCTAACCCTACTTTAACAAACTTAGTCCCCGAAACTCAAAGCCATACAAAATCTGAGCTTGATAATGTTGTTTAGAAGGTCCTTCTTGGATGGAATATATTGAAAGTGTTGTTGTAATTGTAACTTCGGAATATATTCTTATGTATATTACTATTGTATATTGTTGTACCCCCCTTCGGATATGTGTGTTCCTCCTTTAGGGATGCCATCATTATGTATGGTCACTGAGGTAAACCCTTTGTTGTAAGTCGGGGAAATAGTCCCCAGGTTAAATAAAGGAAAATGTATTTATGTTTATTCTTATGTAGATTGACCCCACAAGTAACCTGGCTGACCTAGTGGTTGAGTTAACAACTCAACGAAAGAATATAAATATGGAGGCGCACTCCTCATTTGTCACACACTTCATTTTCTCTCTCGTGTGTGCTTTAGGAGAGAGAGTAAGAGGAGGGACATAGAGCTGCTACAAACATATTGTTATTTGGTTATTCTATCTTGTCATCTTATCTTTGTGATGGAACTATTTTGAGGAAGTTTGCGGGGTTTTTCTCCTTTATGGTTTCCCTGATGAAAATCTTTGTGTCTTGTGTATCTTTGATGTATTGTTGTGCTTGTTATTCTTTCAGATAAAGATCCTAAGTAAAATAACTTAAAAAAACTAACATGGTATCAGAGCCACCCTAAAAGAAGGCACTGTGCAGCCGAAATACAACTACAATGGCAGCTACTAGAAATTAGGGTTTCATACTTGAAAACCCTAGAAGATTGAATCTAGTCATCTTGGAAATTTCGCTTCAAATCGATATTGGAGAAGGATCAGGAGCGAAAAATTTTACAGGCCGAATATGAAATCTTGTTATACCATGTGTAATGTTTCAGCCTCAGATTCGCTAAACTTCAGGAGATATGATTCCTCCAAATAAGGGTTCCAGCCTCCTCCATAATACAGTCATAAACAAGTGACCTAGGGAGAATTGTTATATCTCGGGCTAGGAAGGTCCAAATGAAATTTAGCAAGATGTTGCAGGTAGGCATATACTATAGTTTCTTTGGTCTGCATTTTAGACCCTAAATGGGAAACAATGACACGTGGCAGTCCGTACAAGTTTGTTATGTTGAACAGTCCTCAAAATAGTCACCTTGGGAAACTCAACATAAGTCTCGCTTGGAGAATCCAATTATGCTCTAACCCATGGCGTTGGAAATAATACATATCAAACTATCTCAGGGATAAGTTTCATACTATAACGAGGTGAAACTTCAGAGATACAACAGAAGAAATATCAGACAATTTTGTAGAATAAATTGGAGAAACTAAGGCTTCCTGTTTCGGGAGCTTCCCACCATTGTTTTCAGAAAAAATAGTACATTGGACAACTTGCCTTGAAGAGGTGCATCTTTATGTCCAATCAAAATTTTGAAATTCCAAGTCTGGAAAATTAAGGTTTTTCTTACAAACCCTAGATCGGCCAGCTCCGGAACCAGGTTGGACACCTGAAATTCGTAAGATCTAAATCTTTGTTATTTCCTTTTGAGGTTCTCATTTCAAAATGACTAATCACACCCATATTGATTACAAGCTTGGTGAAGCTGACAACTTCCAAGCATGGAAGTATAAGACATCCCTGATCCTTAAAGAAAATGACTTGGATCAGTATTTTAGTAAGGAATTTCTAAGAGCCCGAGGGAGATGAGCCTACGGATAGAGTCAAGAGAATCATTGCAAATTATATTAAGGATCATCTCATCCCTCATGTGTCATCCTTGAAGACACCAAATGAAGTGTTCGATGCTATGACGAAGCAGTCGAAGAAGAAGAGATTGTTATAACCACCTTGAATGGCCTCCCAAGATCACGGGATTCATTCATTCAAGGAATGTGTGCCAGAAGGAAGTTGATTACCTTCAATAGACTCTGGAAAGAGTGCACACAAGAAGAAGCTTGACTCATAACAAGAGAAGAGAATATGGGAGAAACTGAATATCAATCTCTCATGATTCAAAGAAGATTCCTCAAGTGATGAGGAATATGTACTCTAATCCAGAAGGATTCAACTCATGAAGAACCTCTTATCCATCTCAACATTTGGATAAGAAATGATGCAGTTGTAAATGAAGAAGATGATGAAGCAAAAGAATCCATGACATAAGGATCAAGAAGGACTCTACCCAGCAAACAAACAAAGATAATTGTTCAATTTTCATTTAATGATATTGTTTGGGTGTGCATTTGTTTATATTCAGTTGATGTATTATGAATGTTTGCGTGTTTTCATTTATACTACTAAATTGCACATGATGGGTAAGAATTCAATGATGTTGTACAACATTCCATTGCTACTTAACTAGATTGAAACCTCTTTGATGGCATATTAGTAGTACACACTCTTAATAACATTGGGGTATAAGGCATATAGAAGTTACTGTATGTGTACCAGATATGGATGAATGTTGTAGCATTAGTTAAGACAGTTGTATGACTATGTGACATATATTTGTCACTATTAATATGTTTTGGAAATTATGAGATGTTTCTAATCATGCAACTAAACTTGACTTGTAGATCATTTTGAAGAACAAATAATGATAGTTCAGAAGAGGAACCTGAATCTCCCGAGACACCGTGGTGAAAGAAATAGATTCAGAAGAATATAAAGAGAATGGTAGATCCACCTCGAGAGATGAAATCCATCTTGGGCACAAGAAATCATCCAAGTTGAAGAATAGTATGACAAGACTTCCAAAGAAATTAAGAGGCCTCAAACACACTCCAATTATGTGACATTGTTGAGCGACATCATTGATGCAGATCCTTCTAGCTATGAAGAAGTAGCCAAGAAGACAGGGAAGGAGACTATGATCAAAGAGTACCAGTTGATCAAGAGGAATGATGTCTAGCATGTGGTTCTGAGACTTGAAGGGAAGTTAGTAGTGTCTTCCATATGGATCTACAAGATCTAGGATGTAGTAGATGGTAACATCGAGGGATACAAGGCAAGATTCGTAGCATGAGGTTTCTCACAGAAAGAAGGCATGGACTACAAGGAGACATTTGCACTGGTTGCGAGGTACACTTCCAATAGGTCCATACGTGCAAGTATGATATGGGAGACACAACAGTTGGATATCAAGACAACATTCTTGAATGGTGTACTCGAGGAGGAAGTGTACGTAGAGAATCCACTGGGAGTTGAGACAAATGATAGGAAGGATCATGTGTGCAAATTAAATAAGGCCTTGTACGAGCTTAGAAGGCACCCATGGGATAGCTCATACAGTTACATGAGGAGCTTGAAGATCACCTAGAGTGATGAATATCTTAAGCTTTACTACAAGGTTGAAGATGAAAGCCTATAGAGGACAACAATATCACAGATGGGTGTGAGAGGAACTTTTTCAAAAAAGTTCAAGATAGAGGATCTTGGTATCTAGTGACATTAGATGGATACATACAATATCAGTAGCAGAGGAAGCTACTTGTCACTCCAGTACATAATTTTTTGATACATAGAGTACAAAATGCAAAGGGAGGATGATACTCTGCTTCAGAGGGAGTGACTACAGAGGATCCTCAAGCTCGACATGGTACACTAGGATGGAAAACTTACTTATGGGACTAGGATTAACTAAGAGTAAAGTGGATTCCAACCTTTAATTCAAGGTTGAAGGTAGAATACTAGTGATTCTCTTGCTATATGTCGATGACTTGTTCTTGACAGGCGAAGAGGAACTCATTAAAGATGCAAGGAGGAGACTTGCTACAAAGTTCAAGATGAAAGACCTAGGGATGATGCACTACTTCTTAGGCATGGGGGTGTGGCAGAATGCAGATGGGATTTTCCTTGGTTAAGGGAAGTATGTAGTGGATATTTTGAAGAAATTTGGAATACTGGACCGCAAGGCGATAACCACACCTATGGAATCAAACTTGAAGCTACTGTGAGATGTTCATTAGAGTTGGTTGATGCCACGATGTATCGTCAGATGATTGGTTCACTGATGTATCTGACGAACATGAGACCAGGCATATGTTTTGTTGTGAACACCCTTAACTAGTTCCCGATGGATCTGAGACATGTTCACCTGGTTGCAAAGCATGTATTGAGGTACCTGAAGGGTGTCGTTGAGTATGGGATCAAGTATGATATGAATCAGAAGACTAACCTTAATGGTTATGTTGATTCAAATTGGGCATGCAACGCCACCGAGAGGAAGAGCACCTTCGGTTTCTTCTTCAATTTGAAATCCAGTATGATCTACTGGTTTGGCATGATGCAGTCCTACATGGCGCTACAACTGAGGCAGAATATGTTGCCACTTACTCAGCTAGTTGTGAGGTAGTATGTTTTTTTTGAAAGATACTATCTATTTTGATTGATATCACTTGCATTTTTGTATGATGCAATTATGAGCAGTGAATCTCTAGTATTTGATCCATATCGAGGCCCCTCGAAAGAGAGAGTGATGAATTCTAGTATAGTTGGAGATACAGGTTAACCGAGTGTAAAATTCCTGGAGAATTTCGTAGGTTTCTCGAATGTAATCAGTCCTATAGGTTTTCCTCGGATGTAATTAGTCTTGGCAAAGCTCCCAGGTTATGCTTGGTTGTAATCAGTCCTAATGTGATTCTATGCTAGAAATAGCCAGAGTGAAGTTTGAGTACTTCAGAGAAATACTTAGTGTGATCTAGAACGAGACCTCTAGAAAGAGGGAGTGATGAGTTCTAGCATAGATGGAGAGACAGGTTGTTTGAGCATAAAATCCTAGCGGAGATCGTAGGTTAATCAGATGTAGTTAGTCCTGTAAGATTTCCTTGGATGTAATCGGTCCTAGCGAAGATCGTAGGTCGATCAGATGTAGTCAGTCCTGTAAGATTTCCTTGGATGTAATCGGTCCTGGCAAAGCTCACAGGTTATCCTTGGGTATAATAAGTCCTAATATGTTTCTATTCTAGAAATAACGAGATACCAGAAAATGCAAATGCATGATATCTCACATGGAAAATGAGACAGGTTGTCCGAGAGGGAGAAATACTGGTGAAGTAGGATGCTCAAATGTAATCAGTCATGTAGGTTGTCTGAGTGTAAATACGAGCCCTAGCATGATACGCAGGTTACTCAGACATAATTAGTCCCGAGACAGGTTATTCAAGTGTAAATATGAGCCCTGGCGTGGTATGCAGGTTACTCGAATGTAATAAGTCATGTGGGTTTTTTGAGTGTAAAAAATAGACCTGACATGATACGTAGGTTACTCGGATGTAATATGCCTCGAAGGTTATCTGAACGGAAAATATCCTAGACACATGTTGTTTAGATGTAATTCCTTAAGGTTTACCTAGAACATAAAAGGTCCTGATGCAGCATGTTGTTTGGTCGTAATCATTCCTTACATATATATCCATATATGTGTGTTCCCATGTTGAGATGATAAGTTTACGAAGCACGAGAGGTGCACCTAGGAGGTTATCCTTTACTAGTAGAACAGAGGTTTGCCGTGGAGAGACGTAATGCACTGAGTGTGCTCCTAGAAGGTTCTCACATAGTGGTAGATGCAAGAATGTCTTGGTGACATCCTGGAATGTTCCTATGTTGATAGAATGAAGGTGGTTTGCATCTAGGTTGTGATCTGTGTGCTTTGTTTTGTTTTGTGCAGGACAAAAGAAGCGATCTAGATACAAAAAGATAAAGGTAGGAAACAACAAGTTATTGACGTGGTAATGTAAATAAGGGCATGGACTGTACCTATGTGATGATAACGAGATGATAGTAGGAAATGTAGGTAACTGCAGTGGCAATGTAAATAAGTTCCTGGGTTGTACCTACATGATGATTTGCTATGACGAGAAGACGATAAGAGACACAGGTTATTGAAGTGGAAATGTAAAGAATGGTCCTGGTGTATACCAACGTGATGGCTTGCTCATGGATAGATGCAGACCTAGATGAGGTCTAGGCCTACATCCAACATGAAAAAGGTTTGGCTATGTATAAACTTCCTATGATGGATAGACGTGACAAATTGGACAAGATGAGGACAATGGCAACAACAACGATGATGACTCATTAACGATGACTTGATGTGTTGATGACTATGGTGAGATAATACCTTCCTAGTTAAGAGGGAGTGTTGTTGTAATTGTAACTTCGAAATATATTCTGATGTATATTGCTATTGTATATTATTGTACTCCCCATCAGATATTTGTGTTCCTCCTTTGGGTATTTCATAATTGTGTATGGTGGCTGAGGTAAACCATCCATTGTAAGTTGGGGAAATAGTCCCCAGGTTAAATAAACAAAAATGTATTTATGTGTATTCTTAGGTAGTTCGGCCCCACAAGTAACCTGGTCGACCTAGTGGTTGATTTAACAACTCAACAGAAGAATATAAATAGGGATGCACCCTCCTCATTTGTCACACACTTCATTTACGCTCTCATGTGCGCTTTAGGAGAGAGAGGAAGAGGAGGGACAGAGAGCTGCTACAAACATATTGTTATTGGGTTATTCTATCTTGTCATCTTATCTTTGTGATGAAACTATTCTGAGGAAGTTTGCGGAGTTTTTCTCCTTTATGGTTTCCCCAATGAAAATCTATGTGTTTTGTGTATCTTTGATGTATTGTTGTGCTTGTGATTCTTTCAGATAAAGATCCTAATTAAAATAACTTAGAAAAACTAATAGAAAGTAGTAATAAGAATAATATCACTCAAGAAGGTATATGGAACCATAACCCTCATTGTTCTCAATCAAAACTGAGGTCTTGAAAACTAAATTGCTAGGAAGGTGTGATTCATTGTAATCTCAATCTCATCACCTTGAAAGTAGAAGTGGTAATGTAACACACCTCAAAATGCATAATAAAAAAAATTATGTATATAACATATATCTAAAGACACATTATTAAAGTCCCTAATTGTAACAAGGCATTATTGAACATTAAGAGTTTATTTCATATTCTTGGCATTACTTGTTCGTTCAACCTTTCCTCAATCTTAGAAACTAGTTCTAACAATTAGGCTTCAATTCATTTAATTGTTTTAAAAAATGATTTGCTAACTTTACTGTTCTTTCCACAATGATCATTTTGTAGGTTAGCCTTCCGCAATGACCCTTCCGCAATGGTCATTCTGTAAGGATCCTTCCGCAAATGCGGATGGCGTATTGCGGGTCTCCATCAATTTATAAACACCATCAACCTCCCACATATAACCTTCCGCAATGACCCTTCCACAAGGATCTTTCTGCAAGGATCCTTCCGCGAATTCGGATTGTGGGTCTCCATTAAAATATAAACAAAATTAACCTTCCACAAATAGCCTTTCTGCAATTTCCTTTCCACAAGAACCTTTCTGCAATATTCCTTCCACAATTTCAGATTGCGAATTGGAGGTATTTAATTCCCAATTTTCCAAAAACTGACTTCTGCAATCATGCAGCCACAACGGTCCCTTCCACAATCATATTGTGGATACACCTTCCCACTTTTCCCAAAAATGGGCTTCTACAATTTTCCTCCTGCGAGTATCCTTTCCGTAATTCCTGAGAACCATCGACCTCTTGCAAAATGTTTCCTGGCTATTGATTTATTATCAAGTGTGGAACTTCATTTTACCTTGAGGATCACTTAACTCCTGTGCACGTTCACCTCGATGATCTCTTTCCCTATTGTCGATCCACCTTTTTTCCATTAATATGGATCATCCAATATCTGTCGAAAGAATTGAATGTACTCTCTACAATCGTGGTTATACTTGTATATTTCTTTGTTTTAATCAATGGTTGCCATCCTTCGATGGGATTATAGTCCTGAGTAAGTTGGTAAGATTATTTTAGATCTGATTACTAAATTGTATTAACACTTGACGACCATCCATGATGGGCTTATTTCCAGGCATGGGGAAGAAATATTCACTACTGCAAATAATTAGGGCATCTTGATTTAAACTGTAATGTGGATTACAATGGTTCCAATAGAATCCGGTTGTTTACTGATAAAGTAATATTAGATAGTATATTTGTAAATCTATTCCATAATACCTTATGAGATTAATTTAATAGGAATATTTTACAGACATGTAAATAATTTAAAGAACGAGTATTGAATTCGAAACCATAACCAATCAACAACAACCAGATCTAAATAATTATGCTCATAATGAATTACTAATTACTATAGTAATTACATTACTAGCAATCCTTGATGCGGGCATGGATGCTCGATCTAATATTTGTTAATAAATAATCTAACATTGGATAGATTTGGTATACTACAGAAAACATGGATGCATAAACATTTCGCCTAGACGTATAGCTGTGATTCAACATTAAAATACACATTCTACTGTAACTAACATAAATCATAAGCAACGAATAAGAACATGGCACCAATGTTGGAAAAAAAAATTGGAGAAGTTGTTCCTCCCAACCAACTCCTAGAGAAGCCAAGCTACTTGCTCCAGAACCCCCGATCTTGTTTGTTGAACCACAAGAGCAAAATATTTCAATGCGCCATCTCTTGCATTTCACAGATGTTAATCCTCATCCAATACTAGCCTCTTGCTACTTATGGACATACTATTATATAGTATTTTTTCTAGGACTTGGTCATTTATGATCCTCCTGCTCTTTAGCACTCAACTAGGAGTTGTGACCTGATTTTTGGGGATGATGCCTCCTGCATCTTGAGTTCTCACTGAGTGGTTTCTGCCACTTGTCTTTTTTCTCTTGTGGGTTAGCAAACACTCTTCAACAACTATCTCCACTCCCCCCCCCCCCCCCCCCCCCCCCCAACATATTTTATTAAATAAAAATGTTTTTATTACAAAAAATTTTATTCTTGACTTTTTTGTCAAAAATAATAAAAATAATAAAATAATAAGTAAAATATTTTTCCAGCAGAATTAATAATAATAATTAATTAAGGGTGTATTACATAGAACTCCCCTTAAAAGATAACATCATCCTCAGTGTTATAACTTTTATTTTCATTCTTCCATCATGTCTTCTTGGAATAAGTCTGGATATGCCTCCTGCAGATTACTTTCCAGTTCCCAAGTAGCTTCCTTCGAACTAAACTGCTTCCATTTCACCTTGACTCGTCTGATGGTACAGTTTTAGAGTAAAATTTCTCTCATGTCTAGAATGCACTCTGGCCCCACTTGGAACTCTCCTTCGGGTTCCACCTAGATTACAATCCAATCAATCACATTAGAAACATCGTGAACATATCTTTTCAATATAGAAACGTGAAACACATTATGCACTTTAATATTGAGTGGTAGGGACAACTAGTACGTGACCGACCCTACTTTAGCTAAAATTTCAAATGGATTGCAATACCTGGGTGCCAATTTTGAATACTTTCCCATTCTCAAGGAACTTTTCTTGGGCTTTACCTTTATATATACATGATCACCCACCTGGAACTCTCTATGAGTTATTTTTAAATCAGCATAACGTTTTCTGCCTATCTTGGGCAACCTTCAAATTTTGTTGTACTTGTTTCACGGTTAGTTCCATATCTTTTAATAAATTAGGTCCTAACATTAACCTATCAATTGGGTTTCTCTATGAGATTGGAGTATGACACTTATGGCCATATAATATTTCAAACGGACTCATACCTACAGAAACTTGAAAATTATTATTATATGCAAATTCTACTAGGTGTAGGTAATCTTCCCACTTACCTGGTTTGTCCATGACATACATCCTTAGCATGTCTTCTAAGACTTGGTTTACTCTTTCAGTGTTCCCATCCGTTTGTGGATGGTAAGCAGTACTGAAATTTAACTGTGTGCCTAAACCTTTAAACGAGGTTTTCCAGAAGTTACATGTAAACTTTGCATCTCCATCTGAGACTATTACTTTTGGTACACCGTGTAGCCTGCATATTTCTTTCATGAAAATATTTGCAATGTTAACAACTTTATAGGTATATTTAACAGGAATAAAATGAGCAAATTTAATTAATTTGTTGACTACGACCATGATTGAATCATTCTATCGAAAATTCTTTGGCAGACCCATTATAAAATCCATACTAACTGTCTCCCACTTCCATTTCGGAATGGGTAGTGGCTGCAACAGTCCTACGGGATGTTGATGTTATGCCTTAACTTGCTGACATTCAAGACAACGAGCTAAGTAGTTTGCCACTTCCTTCATATTTGGCCAAAAGAAGTCCTTCCTAATCATAGAGATCATCTTCTCGTATCCAGTATGCCCTGAATACAGTCTTTTATGTAGCTCATCCATGACTATAAGTTTAATTTCTGTTATGTTTGATATGTACAGCCTGTTTTTATGTAGCAATAGTCCTTGTTGGTTTAAGCTGAAATCTGGTTTTACTTGATTTTGTTCATTTTTAGCAGTCTTTTCTTTTAAAATACGATATTCTTTATCAGAATTTTCAGCGTTTAGAATCTGATTTTACAGATCAGATTCATAGCTACTGCTTGCAAACAGTGAATTCACATGACAAATCAGAGCGTCTGCCACTTTATTTTATTTTCCTTTTATATGTTTGATTTCGAAATCATATTCGCTTAAAATGGACAACCATCTTGCCTGTCTTGCATTCAAATTATGTTGGTCAAATAAGTATTTAAGACTTATGTTATCTGACATAAGTATAATTTTTTTTCCAATTAGGTAATGTTGCCACATTTTTAAGGCGTGAATTATGGAAGCAAGTTCTAAATCGTGGGTTGCATAGTTTTTCTCATGTTCTTTTAATTTCCCAGATTGATATGCTACAATTTTTTTTTCTTGTAATAAAACTCCTCCTAGCCCTTCATTGCAAGCATCGGTACACACAACAAAATCTTTAAATGGATTAACAATCTTTAAGATCGGGGCAGTAGTTAATAGGTTTTTTAGTTTGTTAAAGCTTTCCATGCATTTTTCAATCCATTCAAATTTTTTTACCTTTCTTTTGTAAGGAAGTTATGGGGTAGGAAATCTTATAAAATCCTTCCATGAACTTCCTGTAGTATATGGGAATCCCCATAAATGATATGATGTCAGATACGTTCTTAGGAATCGACTATTCCATGCTGACATTTATTTTGTCTAGCTCGACTGAGATTCCATCCTTGGACACTTCGTGTCCGAGGTACTGAATCTTATATTTAAAGAAATCACATTTACTAAAGTTTGCGTAAAGTTGTTGTTCTCTTAGTACTTGCAAAACTATCCTTAAATGTTCTTCATGTTCTTGTTCATTTTTAGAGTAGATTAGTATGTCGTCAATGAAGACAACCAAAAACTTATCTAGGTAGTTGCTTAAGATGTGTTCATTAAACACATAAATGTAGCAGGTGCATTTTTTAACCCAAAAGGCATTGCGACAAACTCATAGTGACCGTAGCAGGTCCTGAATGTTGTTTTAAAGATATCCTCATATTTTATTCGTACTTGATGATAACCAGACCTTAAGTCTATCTTTGAAAAGATAGTTTCCCCACGGAATTGATCGAATAGATCATTTATCCGAGTGAGTGGGTATTAGTTCTTAATAGTCATCTTATTTAACTGTCGATAATATATACATAATCTTAATGTTCCATCCTTTTTCACAAACAAGACTAGTGCTCCCCACAGAGAGACACTAGGTCGAATGTACTTTTTATCGATTACTTCCTATAGTTGGGATTTCAGCTCTGTAAGTTCTATTATATTCATTCGGTTTGAAGCTTTCGATGTTGGTAACACTCCAAGTATCATATCGATCACGAAGTTAATGTCTCTTTTCGGAGGAAGTCCGATGACTTCTTTTAGAAAGATGTCTTCAAACTCCTTCACGGCTGGTATGTCTTCTAGTTTAATTTTTTTATCGTTTTCATTATCATTCATTATGTAAACTGCGAACACTTTACATCCTTTTCTTACTGATATTTTCATTTGCAACGTAGAGATTTCTCTGACAGCCACCTTCCTAGGGATCCCTTTTACTTTTATATTATCTCCATTATTGTCAGTACGGGTAAAGGTTTTATTAAAACGATTTAACACCACTTTATGTTCCTCTAGCAAATCCATTCCTATTAATAAATATAGGATCCTAATGGAAGAATATTTACATTAACATGAGTAAGGAAATCATTCATCATCAATTTACAATTTCTAACAAGACTAGCAACTTTTCGTTTTGTACCTGTGGCTAACTGTATTAGCCATGATTTGTCAAAATTTTCAGGTACTAATTTCATAATTCAACTATTCTAAGTGATATATAGCTTAGGCTTGCACCTGGATCAATTAAAAGAGAGATAGGTTATTTGTTTATCGTACCTTCAATTTTGTCCATAGAAGTCTAGTGATTTGCTTGCCGATTTTCCAATGCAACCCATATTGTGGGCATGCTCCTTGCCATGTCCTCAACTGTAACTGCTTCTTGTATAGAATGAACATTATAATTCTTTTTTCTTACTGGACAATGTTTAAAGTAGTGTGGCCCTGCACACTCCCAACATTCTAAGGGCTCTTTTAGTGCTTGATTCTTATTAAAGAAAGTTGAAGGTTCTTTTTCTGCATAATTTTGGGGTTTAAAGCCATGGTAGTTATTACCCTGATATCTCCTATAGTTATTCCCTGTGTTTTTATGGAACTTATTTTGCTTCTTTTTGGGATAAAAATTATTTGTCCCTTTATTTTTCCAAGTTGGTATACTTTCCCTTGTATTCTTGTTTTGGTCATAACATAAGTTTTCCTTCCTCATCGCTTCCTCTAGCGTCTTTAGATTGTCATACTCAATCTGTTCTTCAAACATGATGGGCAAAAAACTGAGGAACCACTATATTTTAGGTTTCCCATCAATTATATAAGGAACATAACGAAGTAGACTTAAAAACTTACTGCAAATTTCTTTCATCGCCATTGCTCCTAGCCTTAGTTCATAGAATTATTTTGCCTTTTCTTCATAATATTGTTCTAATAAGTACTCTCTTTTGAAAAGCTTCTTAAATGTTTTCCAAGTTACATATCTTTCTTTTATCCGGCCTTCTTTATATCTTGCATCGATATATCTGGCTTTCCCATGAGATTACAGATGGCCATTTTAGCCTTTAATTCATTAGAGTAGTTGTATATTCGGAAATACTTTTTTCATTTTGGACAACCAGGCTTCCACCTCTTCTCCCTTCTCAATTTCCCCATTAAAAATTGGTGGTTTAATTTTCTTAAACTCCCTAGAGATCTCCTCATATGGTATGTATTTCTTTTTATTTTTGTTATCGTCACTACTTTCGCTTGACTCTTGTTGTTTTTGGTGACGTTTAACTATTTTCTCACTGGAAGTTTCAGGTTTATGGCTAGAAAATTTCCAATTTTCTTCCCTTATGCTTGTAAGGTGTAGTTTTAAGTATTTCTTGTTAAGACTCCTTATTTTTTTATTTTTTCATCGTTATAGATCTTATATAACAAAATAACATTTAGTTCTTTCCAAGCTTTTAGAATTCACTCATTATCTTCTTTAACTTTTCTTAATTCAAACCTTAACTCTTTGACAATTCTTTGTAATTCAGATTTATTATCTTGACTATCGTTTAAGTCTACCCAAATTTCCCCATCCCTTATGTTTTCCTCTTCACGATTTAAATGATTTTTTGGGTGATGTTCTTCTTCTGCATACATATCAACATCTTCCATGTTTCCTGCAAAATATAGCTATTCTTCTCTTTGTTGTTTGTAAGAGAATTTAACCAAAATAAAATAGAAGTTAGTTTTCTGTTTCTGTAGCAGTTCTAGTGTTGAGCTGATTCAGGCCTAGTGCTGTAACCGTGCTATGATATCATTATGTAACACACCTCAAAATCCATAAAAAAATTATTTAATAACATATGTCTAAAGACACATTATTAAAGTATCTAACTGTAATAGGGAATTATTGAACATTGAGAGTTTATTGCATATTCTTGGCATTACTTGTTCATTCAACCTTTCCTTAATCTCAGAACCCAGTTCTGACAATTAGGCTTCAATCCATTTAACTATTTTAAAAACTGATTTGCTAAGTTTACGGTTCTTTCCGCAATTATCATTCTACAAGTTAGCCTTCTGCAATGACCCTTTCTGCAATGATCATTTTGCAATGGTAATTCCGCAAGGATCCTTTCACAAATGTGTATTGCAAATTGCAGGTCTCCATTAATCTATAAACAACATCAACCTTCCGCATATAACCTTCTGCAATGATCATTCCGTAAATGTGGATTGCAGATTACGGGTCTCCATTAAACTATAAACAACATTAACCTTCCGCAAATAGGCTTTCCGCAAGATTCCTTCCGCAATTGCGGATTGCAAATTGTGTGTATGCAATTCCCAATTTTCCAAAAACTGAATTCCTCAATCATGCGACCGGAACGGTCCTTTCCGCAATCGGATTGCAGATTATGGACACCTTCCCAATGTTCCAAAAAATGGGCTTCCGCAATTTTCCTCCCGCAAGTATCCTTTTCGCAATTCCCGATAATCGTCGATTTCTTGTGGAATGTTTCTTGGCTGTTGATTTCTTATCAAGTTCAGAACTTCATTTTACCTTGTGGATCCCTCATCTCTTGTGCACGTTCACCTCGATGATCTCTTTCCCTATCATCGATCCACCTTTTCTCCATTAATCTGGATCGTCCAATCTCTGTCGAAAGAATTGAATGTACTCTTTGCAATTGTGGTTATACTTGTATATTTCTTTGTTTTAATCAATTGTTTCCATCCTTCGCTGGACTTACTATCATGAGTTAGTAGGTAAGATCCTTTTCAATCTGATTACTAAACTTTATTAACACTCGGTGACCATCCATGATGGGCTTATTACTAGACATGGGGAAGAAAGATTCGCTGCTGCAAATAATTAGGGCGTCTTGATTTAAATTGTAATGTGGATTAAAATGGTTCCCATAGAATCCGGTTGTTAACGGATAAAGTAATAGTTGATAGGATATTTGTAGATCTATTCCATAATACATTATGAGATTAATTTAACACGAATAATTTACAGACATGTAAATAATTTAAAGAACGGGTATTAAATTCGAAACCATAACAGATCAACAACAACCAGATCTAAATAATTATGCTTAGAACGAATTATTAATTACTACAGTCATTAAATGAAATTTCAACTCAAAATGGGTCTCCTAAGGAAAATTAATAAAATAATAGTTAAAATAATAAAATAATATTTATTAATTTTGGAGGAAGAAAAGAAAAAAACTATTTTTTTGTTTGTATTTTTGACATATCTCCCTGTGTTTTTACTCAAATTTCGATCGGGAGAGCTTGTTGGATGCAAAATTAAATTCCGAATCAAACGAGTACCTGCTCAGCATACTTTTGACGGGCCCCGCTACCCCAAAAACAAGAAATACCTGAAAAACGTGACATCATCATCATGTTTTTTCAGGTATTTCTTGTTTTTGGGGTAGTGAAGCCCGTCAAAAGTATGCCGAATGGGTACTCGTTTGATACGGAATTTAATTTTGCATCCATTGAGCTCTCCCGATCGAAATTTGAGTAAAAACATAGGGATATATGTTGAAAATACGGACTAAAAAAATGGTTTTTTTATATACCTATCCCCAAATTTATATTAAAAAATTGTTAAAGAGTATTTCAAATTTAAAGCAATTTCATTGGCGATGAATTGGAATTTGGATAAGAGTTAAAAGGCCCATTTTGAGTTGAAATTTCCTCGAATGGATAACATTCCCAACAATCCTTGATGTAGGTATGGATGCCTGATCTTAGATGTGTTAAGAAATAATCTAGCATTGTACAGATCTTATGTACTATAGAAAACATTGATGCAAAAACATTTCGCTTAGACGTATAGCTGCGATTCAACATTAAATTACATATTCTATTGTAACTAACATCAATCATAAGCAACATAATAAGAATGTGACACCAACATTGGAAAAACAAAAGTGGAGAAGTTGTTCTTCTCAACCAACTCCCAGAGCAGCTAAGCTACTTGCTCCAGAACCCCCGAGCCTATTCGTTGAATCACAAGAGAAAAATCTTTCAATGTGTCATCTCTTGCATTTCACAGATGATAATCCTCGTCCAATGCTAGCCTCCTGCTGCTTATGGACATACTATTATATAGTATTTTGCGTAGGACTTGGTCATTTATGGGCTTCCTGCTCTTTAGCACTCAACTAGGAGTTGTGACTTGATTTTTGGGATAATGTCTCCTGCATCTTGAGTTCTCACTCGGTGGTTTTTGCCACTTGCCTTTTTTCTCTTACCGGCCAGCAAACACTCTTCAACAACTATTTCCACTTTTGCCTCCCTTAACATATTTTATTAAATAAAAATGCTTTTGTAAAAAATAATAAAAATAATAAAAATAATAAAATAATAAATAAAATATTTTTCCAATAAAATTAATAAAAATTATTAATTGAAAAATTATTACAAGTAATCATATAAAACATTTTTCTAACCATAAATATCATAATTTTAATTTTCACATAAAAATTAATGGTTAAAAATCACAAAATATGAATAAAGCATTCAAGTTTCCTAGATGAAAAAAAACACATCATTCCTGAAGAATATGATTAAGAAATGGTGAAACAGACAAACATTCATGCACTCAATCTGCTATATATCTTAAATGATGTGGATAAGATAGAACATCCTACGTCATCCCAATGAGGCTCCTCATAAATCTAAAAACACATGATATGAATAAGGCGTTCCTATTTCATCCCAATGGAGCTCCTTATCTAAGACCACATGATTCACATGATCGTGTGTGAAGGAAAAAAAAAAGACACAGATGTATAATATAATATGAATGAGTAAAATCTTTAAAATGCCACGTGTATTTTTTTTTTAAGAAAACCAAAAACCTTTTAAAAGTGAAAAAAAAATAACATACCCAAGTTTAATTATGGGTTTAATATCCATAATTAAAAGGACATATTTGCATGAATTTTATGTTTTTCCATTAAATTTTTAATATATATTAATATTTATCAATTAATTTTTTAATTTTCTTGGTAAGCCTTTTTATATTCCAAAATAATTTAAACTATAAAATGCTATTAAAAGTGGGACCAACATAAAGTTAAGTATACTAATATAGAATACCTCTGCCTTGTTGGGCAACTTGGCTTTGCTCATCAATTTAGTCATTATTTCAGTTATTTTGACAGAGAATCCAAGAATGTTGGTGGACCTTAAATGTTGGGTTATAACTGAACAGCCTGTGGTGTCAACTATTGTTTATTAATAATTATGTGGAATAAGCACTTTATGTGGTGTCTCCTAAAGCACACCCAATTTTACACCTATAACATTTCTACCCAACCACTGATCAGATAAAATAAATCTCACTCCAGTAAATCATCCAGATAAACAAAGGGAGCTCAAGAGAAAACGAAGAGATCTCAGATACTCCAGAGCTCGGCTCTGCTGCACACAATTCTTATCAAGTTATCAGTATGAAACCCAAATTGTTAATACTATCATCCATTTCTTCTGTAATTCTTGTTCCATTTCTTATCACGCTGCTCTTCTCAAATCTTCTGTATCACAATTCCAATGAATCATTTTTATATAATTCCTCACCTCCCGCTGCAGTGGGTTCGAATTCGAATAATTCATTCTTCGATCATGTAGAGTGTTTGCTGAACAGGTTTCTTGGGTTCAAAAGGCCGCAAAGCTCTGGCCAGGATGCTAAAATCAAGCTCGAGCCAGAAGTTCCATGGCCAGTTTTTGAATACCCTTCAGATTATGGAGCAGAGAAGTATTTACTGAGGAAAGCTACAGCCATTGCGAATCGGTCTTGTTACTTATATAAGCAGTTTTCAGGTAATCAGATACCCTAATATTTAGCAATTTCTTGATCCCATCTGCTAAGAAACACTGCCATAACTAGGTTTCATTGTTGATGGCAGTCTCAGATATTATTCATCAGATTCAGGAAGATGTGTTTAGCAATTTCTTGATCCCATCTGCTAAGCAACATTGCCATAACTAGGTTTCATTGTTGATGGCAGTCTCAGATATTATTCATCAGATTCAAGAAGAGGTGTTTATTGAAAAATCTGGGCTTGAATACATGAAAGAACCCAATTCAGCAGCAGTTCCAGTGACCTTTGGAGGAAATCTGGATGTGAAGAAAAGAAAAAGGTATTTTAATTATTCTGAAGGGACTGATTTGCCCTGTGGTTTTGTCAATCACCATAGCCCAGGGTTCGTTGTGTCTGAAGAAGACAGAAAGGCCATGGAGCTGTGCAGAGATTTGGTGGTGGTTTCAGCCATATTTGGAGCCTATGATAGGATTAAGCAACCCAAGAATGTGAGGAGAATCACAGCAGAGAAAGTTTGTTTCTTCATGTTTATGGACAATGCAACTTTCACAGGTCTTGCTAGATATCAGATCAAGCCAGATGAGTCTCATAGAATTGGAATTTGGCGCATTGTTTTGGTCAGGGAGTTGCCATACAAGGAATCTGTAATGAATGGCCTCATACCCAAGTATCTTCCCCACAGGCTTTTCCCAAACTGTGTTTATAGCATTTGGACGGATGCCAAGCTACAGCTTGTTGTTGATCCCTTGTTAATATTGCAAAATCTGCTTATAAATCATAACGCTGATATTGCTCTGTCAAAGCATCCTTACAATACTCATACCATGGAGGAAGCCATTTTTACAGTTAGATGGGGAAAGTGGAGTAAAGAAGCTGTGAGTTATCAAATGGAGAATTACTGTGCTGATGGCTTGCAGCCTTGGAGCACTGAAAAACTTCCCTACAGCAGTGGTATGAGAGACCAACTTTCTAAATTGGCAAATTTGGCAAATTTTAATCTGAATTTTTTGTGTGATAGGATCTAGGATCTTGTTTTAGTCTCTGTAACTGACCATTTTGTGTTATTGTTGGCATGGCAGATGTGCCTGATACTGCATTGATATTGAGAAAGCACACCCTTCCAACGAAGCTATTTTCTTGCCTTGTATTCAATGAATTACAAGTTTTCAACCCTCGGGATCAGTTGCCATTTGCATTTGTAAGAGATATGATGACTCCAAAAGTGAGAATTCACATGTTCGAATCAGCCATGTTCAATACAATCACAAATGAATATCGACACTCTTACAAAGTCAATCGAAGCATTTTCAAAGAGCCTGCTTTGGACCTGCAAATTTCTTTGGCATACGAATCTAGAGCCTGCAAATTGTATTTGGACAGAATGTGGGCTGCAAATTCTATTTGATTGTATTAAATCATTTCAAATTTGATTGGTGGGAAAGATTACAGCTTGCAGGGGCTGCAAATTCTATTTGATTGTATTAAATCATTTCAAATTTGATTGGTGGAAAAGATTACAGCTTGCAGAAGCAATCCATTTTTAATCTGTAAATGGGAGGATTTCCATACAAATATAACCATAAGCGTTTTTATTTGAGATTTGTGGTGGACTACTACTCATGCTTTTTAATTTAGGAATGAGGATGAGGATGAGACAATGTATTGTCAAGATTGATTCTATGGCAGTTGTTCAAAATTCGAAATAAACAATTATAAAAAAATAGAATATAAAAAACCACTGATAGCTGCCAGAATGGATAACTGGTAGCTATGCATGGATAACAAATAGCTGATGAATGAATAACCAATGGTTTATGACAGATAACTATAAGAATTTGAGATAAAAATATAAAACAAATTGATAGTTAATAAACTGATAATAAGAAGAATGCATGTGATAACATGTAACTAGGTATAGATAACTCAGAATTATCTTTCATTCCATCACTATCTCTCAACAATTTTATCTCTATCCACATGATCCAACCACAAACTATGTGGATGTGCTAGTACCAATAAGTAAAGTAATGTTAATTTATACAGTAGAAATAAGTGACTAATTTAATCCTTAATAATTGAAATCATTTTTGCCTCACTGGCCACAAGAGGAGGATAGAGATTGTGCACCTATCACGTTTAATGGAGTTGGTAGAGATTGAACTGTTTCTCCATGTGACTTCTGTTTACAATGAAAATGAAGCACGAATAAGTTAGTGGAAAATCCAAGGAAAGGTGCTCTTTTGGACAAGTGGTAATCAACTGGGTGTATGCTATTAATACATTTTTAACAAACTGAAATAGAAATTGTTCCAAGTGGCTAAATGATGTTAATGCAATCTTAAATTGAAATTAGATCATAAATGCTGTCAATGCAATCTTAAACTAAAATTAGATCATAGTTGTGTAGGCTTGCATGTGCGCCAACCCCACAGCTTTTATTAAAGTTGTTAAAGTGGCGACACAGTTCGACTGAGACGTACACGGTACAATTGTTTATTAGGTACAGCCACGAATTTATATGAACAAACAAATCTGCTAGTATTCATTCTATCAGAGATTTTTTATTAATATTTGTAAAACGGTTAGGTTGATGAGATTATACGAATAATCCTGAATATTTGAAAGTTTTTTTTGCTTTCTAAATATTTTATTAATATTTTTATCTATAAGCAGTGTTAGGTTTATGAGATTGTATTAATAATCATGAGTAATGTAAGAATTTTTTGTTTTCTTAAAAAGAAAGCAAATAAATAAATATGGCTTATTTTATTGTGTAGAATATGTATTTTACAACTCAGTAAAGAGGAGTCGTGTAACTTTTTCTGTGCTTATCTTATAGCGAAGATGTCATTTATAAAAAATAACATGTCTACTCAAATTAAATTTAAAATATTTAGAACTGTATATATATAAAACTAAACAAATTGCATAAATTAAAACCATAAGCATTGCTTTAAAGATTTGATCCCTCTAGAAGCTTGGTAGATTCCTTTTAAAATGAATCTTAACATATAAGATAACAAAATTTATAACTAAGTTCTCTCACAATAATACATTTGATCAAAATCTCTGTCAATAAAATGGAGGAATGGGAAATCCGAATGGATAACTCCCAGCTCGAGAATTGGTTAAAGGAAAGAAAGATTTTCAAATTATTTTTTGATGGAGCCCCAAAAGGGAATCCAGGAAGAGCGGGAGGGGGTGGAGTTATTATAAACCCAAGAGGGATCGCTGAAATAGAATATTCTTGGAGCATCGGATATGAGTCTAATAATATGGCTGAAGCTTATGGGCTATGGCAAGGCCTCAAGCAGGTTCAGAATTTAGGAGCCGATGAAGTTGTGGTCATTGGTGACTCTGGTCATTGGTGACTCACGGCTAATTATTCAAGCATTGATTAGGGGAAGAAGAGGGAAAAATGAGAGGCTGGAAGGACTGTTAAAAGAATTAGATATATGGCTAAAAGCTTTAGGAAGATTGAATTCTTTCACATCCTTAGGGAACTGAATATGAGTGCGGATGAAGCAGCTAACAAATTCATAAATTTAGGGTGTTATGAACTCATGGTAAACTCGATGATTAGTCTGGAAATCCCTCCATAAATGACCGTCATTCTAAAGATGGAATCTATTAGTGGTTCTTTGTATCCTTGATCAGCGGTCTTTAGCTGAATCTTTCTTAATAAAATAACCGTTTTTGTTTAAAAAAATATATATATTTGATCAAAATCTCACAACCAAATTCAACCATATATATCATTTTAAAGCTTCATAATCAAAGTCTACCATATACATCATTTTAAAAGTTTCAAAATTAAATTCTACCTTGTACATCATTTTAAATCGAAAATCACTTTAAATTGAAATAATTATATTTTTTAATTTTAAAAATTTAGTATAAATATATGTTGAATTTTAGAATTTTAAAATATTACCTTAGTTTAAAGTTGTTTAAAGTTGTGATGAAAGTTAAATTTTTTTTATAGAGATTAATACAAGATAATATTATTCTTTCTTTCATTAATAAATAAATATCAAAACAATATAGATTCATCTTAAATTCGATCTATAAAGCACAAAGAGATTCAATTTTTTGAGGTGTAAATATTTTTTTTAACTCAAAGAATTTGATCCATCACTTACCTACAAATTCAGGGTTTAAGTTTTATTTTTATTTTTTATTTTCTAGGTCAACATAGATTTTAAAAATTCATTTTCATATTTTTTTCTTTAATAAGCTAACATGTATTTTTTTGTAGGGGATGTGTAACTCCTTCGTGCTTATAATCGACTTATAATCCGCTCAAATAAAACTAAAAAATAAAAGAAAATAATTTGAATATAAAAACACTAGTTGGCTTGATAAAATAAATAATGCTTAATAAACAAATTAATTTTTGAGCATATTTATACCAAAATAAACAAAACATTTATCAAATTAGTCAAACAAATAGATCATAAATAAATAATAAAAGTATGTCCGCTCCATTTTAAAGGTGGCTCTACCAAGCCCCTAGAGGGATCAAATCAGATTTGATCCTTGGATAGAGCCACCTTTAAGATGGATATATGCTCGTCTTAATTCCTCCCCATACCTAGGTATAGAGCACCTAGCTTCACTAGCTGCAAATATAGTGTCTATTTATCTCTTATGCTTTTTAAATAAATATATAATTTTTAATTTATATATTTTATATTAAATAAAATAAACTTAAATTTAAATTAATAATAAAAACTTTATATTTATATTTTTCATTTTCAATAATTAGACAATCTAACTGAGTGGAAACATCCAATAAGATAATTTATATGCTTAAAAAGTTTTTACTTACTTTATACAGCATTCAACTATTTGAACGAACCCTAATGCCTTAATAATTATATGCTAAAAAACTACCTTGAAATATTTCAATTTAAATATATTTTTATAAATCACATAAAATTTTAATTTTTACAGAATAAATCTCTTCCACAACTCTCATCTTATTTAACTAAATAAAAAATCCAAGGGATTACATTTTTCCATATATAAATATGCACGGGAAACTCAGCAATACTTCCCCACATTAGTGGATGGTAGAGGTGGTAAACCGCCGGTCATCCACGGGAAACCCAACAATACTTCCTCACATTAGTGGATGGTAGAGGTGGTAAACCGCCGGCCATCCTCGCAGAAGGCCTAACCCCAAAGGACTCAAGACTCCAACCAATGACCTCTCCCTGAACCAAGAAAGTGTGCACACGTCTTACCAATTGAGCTAACCCTTGGGGCTTAAATGTACCAGAAAACTTGCATATATTTTTGCAACTTTTGTTTATCAATTTTTCCAAATGATTAAATTTTTCGAAATCCAGCTCATAGACATTGTTTCACATACCAGTATTTTAAACATTAAATCAATTAGAGATTGTTTTGGTTTATTTTCCAATTATTTTTCTCAAAATTTGATAGGTTGGAATCATAGATATAAAAGGTTGAGATTACATAATCATGAGCTCGAGATTACAAATCAGATGGAACACATATTTTTAAGGATTTTTAAACTATTTTTAATCAAAATAAATTTTAAATAATGAAAAATTATGATCACTATCTTCCATCAATAATAATTGAAAAAATAAAAATCATCTAGTATTTAAACAACTTCAATATTATTGCGTAATTATATTCACTATTCTCTGTCAAAATTATGCCATGCAACCTAATGTCCTGACTGTCCTCTTTTCTCTGGCACAATTTTATGCTATGCAGCCATTGCTTTTAATTGGTGATGTCAATTAGGCCCACTCCATATGCCAACCTGTTTCCTGGTCACGGGCCATCTATTGTCTAATCCAGAGAAAAGAGACAAGAGACAGGCAAAAACGATAGGGTGTCTTTGTCTGATGCAATTCACTATATTAATAAATAAATGCACCACATTGTTCATTATATCATAAACTTTGTTCAGCTAATAAAATTGGTTAATCACCACCAAAACTTTCAAAAATGGTTATACATAAACTCATTTTCTCATATTGAATTTATAATTATATCAACTTACAAAAAGGAACTTTTTAAGAACAGTTTTCAAATGATACAGCCCATGTCTACAGGATTATCTTACAATGATAAAACCTGATAGGAAGATTCTAATAAAATCCAGAGGTTTTTCTTTCACGTGGTGCAACCACACGTTCAACAATTAAGCGAAGGTGACCCATGGCTTCAAGATAAGCTGTCATGGGAATTGAATCTTTTCCACCAGTGAAAAACTCCTCGCTCTTCACGAATGGATCCAATCCATTTGGGAAACACAATTACTAGTTATATTAAACAACAATCAAATTTATTCAAAGATCATTTCTGGAGGGTTTCTTAGCAAGATACTTACTACAATTTAAGGATCATATTTACATTATAGTGGTTTTCCCTGAAAGCCAAAAGGGAACATTTTGAATTGACTATTTACAAGGTTGAAGAAGCTACAAGAAGGTGGATGGTTTCTTTTGGGAGAGCCTAAGATTGGAAGGAATTTGTAGTCTCAAGATCCAATGATGAAATAAAATTAAGAATACAATGAGACCAAGACAAAACTATCATAACTCGAGACTTAAATGACTCAAATATGTTTGAATTAGTCTCCACTCTTCCTTCCGCCGCTCCATCCTCCACCTCCCACCCCTCCCATCGCTCTCCATGCTCCATCCTCCACCCCTTCCGTTGCTGCTCCATCCACCCTTCCACTAAATGCTTCATCCCACCGCTAATGATGGTTAAATTTTAATCACATGACTCTTTGCAATAATACTAATTTTAATATTAACAATAATTAATAATATCAGTAATATTTATTAATATTATTATTAATAAAAAACTATATTATAATAATAATTATTAATATAATTAATTTAAAAAAAAAAAAACAAAGAATCGTTGTGGGCTAGCATCATACATCGAACAAAAATAAATCCACATTCAACACCGAGAATATTCCAGCAATCACCAGATTAATGGATGCTCGGTTCAATCAAATCAATGAGAATATTAACAAGAACTACGAGGAGCTCCAGGCAAAGATCAAACAAACCAGTGATAATTTGACATCGAATTTGACACAAATCACGTCACGAATGGAGAATACCTTCCTCACTCTACAAGAAGACCAAAATATAAATCAAGCAGTTTTAACCACCATCTTGGACAGATTACAAATATCGAATGACCTGCATCCAAACTCTCCCAGAACATCGGAGCAGCCAGATCCTCTATTCAACATGTCGTCCTCAGCCTCATATACACAAGGACACCAAATACGGGTGAAAGTCGAGTTACCCAAATACGATGGGGACGAATGACAATGCATAGCGTTGATTAACAAAGCCGAGGAATACTTAGACATCCACAACATCCATTACGAGGGCGAGAAAATTAAATATGCCTCTATGCATCTAGAAGGAAACGCTTACAATTGGTACTTATGGTGGAAGAATACTACAAGAATATGTTCTCACAACTAGCCTAGCTTCAGGAACAACCTCATCAACAGATTCCAGGGCGTTGAAGAAAAAGACTTTTTTTTCCATAATCACAAGGTTGCAACAAAAAAACAATGTCGATGAGTACACATGTGAGTGGCAAGTATTGTCAACTCGAGTTCCAGAGTTAACCGATGACCAACGACTACAGGCCTACATACATGGTCTAAAATAACACATCCGTGATGAACTAGAGATACATAACATCTCTACCATGGAGGAAGCATGACACAAAGCTAGGATTATGGAAAGCAAATTCAAGAAATCCGTTCATACAAATTTCGACAAAGACGACTCCAAAAGGAAGCCCATCCAATCAACATACACAGAAAATCCAATATATACTCGACCATAACTCAGGGAAGGAATGAAGCCCAGTTTAGAGGCCCAAAGATCAAAGGAAGGGAAATGCAAGTTTTGTAGAGACAAATGCGATCCTAAGCACATATGCTTACAAAAGAAATTGTATGCATGTGAAGCAGAAGAAACGGAGTTGGAGGGCAAGGAACCAATTGAGAACGATGTGGATAGTCAACCAGACTGCCAAATAGAAATCAAGGATGACACCCCAAAAATATCATTAGCCGCTATTATCAAAATCCCCCAACCACAAACATTGAATATTAAAGGACATATAAAAAATAATAATGTCACAGTTCTCATCGACTATGGAAGCACCCATAACCTCGTTAATGCCAACCTTGCTAAAATATTTAACCTATTTATTCGTCCAATACCTAACATGAAGATTATGGTAGCATATGGAAATAAGATTGACAATGTGGGAAAAATGTCACAAGGTCAAGTTACAAATGCAAGAGTATAACTTAGATTCATATTTCTTTGCAGTACCACTGGGAGGAGTTGACGTAGTATTAGGAATACAATGGTTACAAACCTTGGGTACATACTCCACAAATCACCAAGAGCATCTTATTGAATTCCAATCGTTTGGGAAGACACATAAATTATACAGGTTCTAACCACCTCCGACACAGATAGTTACATCACATCAGATGGAAAAGCTGCTTCGAAAAGGCGCACCAGCGTACATACTTCAATGCCAAGAAATGAATCTTCTAACGTGTGAAGGAGACATGGACAAACAAGCATAGATACAAGAGGTGATTCAAAAACATCACAAGGTGTTTCAATAACTACCCATGGAGCTTCCACCAAACAGAAAGATCAAACACATAATCGAAATAGAACCAAGGACAAAACCTGCAAGTAGCAAACCATACTGTTAGCGATCAAATTTAACATCAAATTTTTAAAAACTGTCTTTAACATTTATGTATTAAAATTTTCATAACTTTCTACTTATTGGCCTTAGTTCATTACTTCTGAAATCTTCTTTGAGTCTTGATGAAGTTTTATTCACCAACTTTTGTTTCGAAACCCTATCATTTACCTTATCAACTAAGTTACTGCTCATAAACCAAAACCATGTCACATATGTCCAAAAGCCAAGTCATGAGTTAAAGTTACGGTTCTATACTCATGCTAAGTTGACAGGTCAAGTCGACATACCAAGCCAAGCCCAAGTGCTCAGAGCTGAAATTACAGATGTCAAAGAGAGAATTCAGATCGACGTGTTTGGAGGTCTCATGTGCAGGTGAAAGTGCTAATAGCTCCGCAGATGTGGTAGATATCGTGTTTGAGAGGTCGGTTGCTAGAACAATAGGTGCAACTAGTGCATTTTACTCTTGGTGGCGATATCAATTTTATGTGATCCAATGAAAGGCATGAACCAAGTAAGGCAAAGCAAGGGTCGCGTTTTTACTTTCAAAGACAGAGAATAACAGCTCAATACAAATGAGAAGCTATGAAATATGGAGTCCTCTTGTTGCTTGTAGCTGGAAATAAAAGACAAATTTAAATACAAGACGGAATGAATAACTCACCTTTTTGCAATTTTGAAGCAATTAAAAAGACTGCCGTTTCTGTGGCTAGTCGGGCTTGCACATACATCTTTAGCAACCGAAAACAGGGTTTTCGGTGGCTTAATCATTGTAAACTTTCCTCCTAAGCCACCGAAAGCACAGAGAAGTATACAAAGCAAGTATAGCAAGATATGATGATCAGAGCGTTAACCAGAGCAAGACTACATAATCAACGAATAAATCTATACAAACCAAAGAAGCTCGGCCATTTGTACCTGCCTATACTTTGTTTTGGATTTTGTTTGAAGATATGTAGTTTTGATGCAGTGTTATTGGTTCAAAGGCAACGAGGCAACTAGCCTTCAAATTAGAATTCAAACAAATCTTCAAATATTTTGGCCCAAACTACCTTTTATAGAAGTTTGCAGCGCCTATCAGCTGTTTCTCATGTATTGCGCTACAAACCAGTTGATCTCCAACAAGCAAGAAGTCAAGTCCTATTTTATTTCTGTTTTGGTTAACGAAGAAGATGATTCGATGCCCAGCTGTGGTTGAAGACTTCAAAAGACATTTGTCATCCTCCAGCAAACAGTAGCAGATGTAAAAAAACCTAGCTTAGGATGAGGATTTGTTTCCCTAATAAATAGGATCTGGGTCCTATGATTTTGCAATAGATTAGACTACAAGCTAATTTTAGCTATTCGATCCATTTTTTAAGGATCTTGGTTGTATATTGTTAAGGCTATAAAGCCAATTATCTCTAGAAGGTAAAGGGTTCGACTTTGAATACTCTAATACACTCTTTTTGTAGAAAGACCTCTTTTGAATATATTCAACATTACAAGCTTCTTTCATTGTTGTTTTCAGACCATTATCTTTTTTCTTTCTGTACTTATGAGTAGAGGTTCTCTTGTCTATGTTTACTTTAAAAGCTAGTGACTGCCATCTCACTTTCATATCAGTAAACTAGGATCATAAGTAACTATTGCTAGTTCTATTGACCCATCATATATATTGTTTTTTATATGTATGTTCTGGTTAATATAGTTAATTTTTCTCCACCCATCTGATTCAGCAAAACTATCTGATTAATAGCTTTTGAAAGCCTTGTCCTACCTGAATATTTTTAAGTTGTCTTGAGTGAGGAAATCAATGAGTGAGTTATTCATCTTGATCCAATTATATATCCATCATTGAGTGAACCATTGAAAGAATAGTTAAGTTACCAGGCATCTTCGAGCTACAACCTATAAGAGTTTTCTGGAGTGTCAACATTTTGGCGCCGTCGCTGGGGAAAGGAGATTGAAGCTCAGCTTCCTTGGGACACAACATAGATCCAACTTTGATGATAGACAAAGTCTGGACACTATTTTGGTTGTAATCATCTATCTGGTGACTCCATGAAGGACGAATTCAGTGGCGACTCCATTGTTCAGAAATCTGTTGGCGAATCAACCGGTATGAAATGAACAATATATTAGCAAAGAAATACAATTTCTGTGATCTTTCAAAGATTGTTGGTTTTCCTAATTTGGTGCTTAGTAGAGATGAATGGGAATGTAGTATTCCCAGATTTCAAGGAGAAGATTAGGAAGTACCAGCTGAACATTTGTTGGATTTTCATGACTTTATTCATCGGCTTGAAATTGTACACGATGATGTTCATATTAATCTTTTTGGGTATTCATTAGAGGGGATTGCTCTTGACTGGTGTCGGTCTCTTCCAAATGCAAGTGTTAGCTCTTTGACAGATTTCCATTCAACCTTCAATTCCTTTTGTAAAGATTATTTTCCAGTTGAATATCTTTTTGAAGGATGTTGTGAAGAATTTTCTTTGTTTCATAAAGATTTTGCTTGTCACAAAAATCATATTTGTGATAAATCTTTATTATTAAAGAAGACATTTACCAAGAAGATCAAGAGGTGTTGAAAGATAGTACATAGAAACATCTGGCATCATATCAGATGTGTCTGTTGTTTTAGATATTGATGAAGATCAACATGTCTCTTTTGAATGTATTAATGTCAAAGAACAAGTGCATACATCAGCAGGAAAAAGCAGTGAATCTAAGTGAGAGGAATATGATGAGCAGAAAGGTCTAGATCAGTAGTTCATCATACATTCTTCTTAGATAGAGATTGAGCAGTCTGCATTCAACATCGATATCGGTGAAGGAACAGAGCAGAAACTTTTCTTTCAATCAGAACAATATCATGAAGAGGTAAGTCTTTGTGTCTTTCATGACCTTATCGCTGATTATTTGGAATCCATGAGCAGCATAAATATCGAAATATTTTTGTCAAACGAAGGACAGTTCTGTCATCTTTTCAAATCATATTTTTGTATGACATGGCTTCCATTATTTTTTGGGTCAAGATCAAGAATAGATTAAGCAAATTAGTTTCTTACATGGCTTCATTGGAAGCATGAGTTCACTTGATAAGAGGCAGTACAGTTGGTTAGTGTAGGGATAGGTAGAAGAATAAGCTCTTCATAAGAGCAGGTAGATTGCTTTCAGTTTTCTTGAATAAACAGGCAAGCTGCAAGTTTTCAGAGAATCAGTTGCACATGCCAAATGACTCCATAGCCCAATGGTGAAGTCGACTAGAACTACTAGGTTCTTGGAAACCTCGCAGGGAGGTATCCATCCTAGCTGGAGCCAGATGTTAGCAATCAAATTTAACATCAAATTTTTTAAAACTGTCTTTAACATTTATGTATTAAAATTTTCAAATCTTTCTACTTATTGGTCTTAGTTCATTACTTCTAAAATATTCTTTGAGTCTTGATGAAGTTTTATTCACCGAATTTTGTTTCGAAACCCTATCATTTACCTTATCAACTAAGTTACTACTCATAAACCAAAATCATGCTAGATATGTCCAAAATCCAAGTCATGAGTTAAAGTTATAGGTTCTATCCTCATGCTAAGTTGACAAGTTAAGTCGACATACCAAGCCAAGCCCAAGTGCCCAGAGCTGAAATTACAGATGTCAAAGAGAAAATTCAGATTGACGTGTTTGGAGGTCTCATGTGTAGGTGAAAGTGCTAATAGCTCTAGAGATATGGTAGATATCGTGTTTGAGAGGCCGACTGCCAGAACAATAGGTGCAACCCGTGCAGTTTACTCTTGGTGGCGATATCAATTTTATGTGATCCAATGAAAGGCATGAACCAAGTAAGGCAAGGCAAGGGTCACATTTTTCCTTTCAAAGACAGAGCATAACAACTCAATACAAACGAGAAGCTATGAAAGATGGAGTCCTCTTGTTGCTTGCAGCTGGAAATAAAAGACAAATTTAAATACAAGATGGAATGAATAACTCACCTTTTTGCAATTTTGAAGCAATTACAAAGACTGCCTTTTCGGTGGCTAGTCGGGCTTGCACAGACATCTTTAGCAACTGAAAATAGGGTTTTTGGTGGCTTAATCACTGTAAATTTTGCTCCCGAGCCACCAAAAGCACAGAGAAGTATACAAAGAAAGTATAGCAAGATATGATGATCAGAGGTTCAACCAGAGCAAGACTACATAATTGGCGAACAAATCTATACAAACCAAAGAAACTCGGCCATTTGTACCTGCCTATACTTTGTTTTGGATTTTGTTTGAAGATATGTAGTTTTGATGCAGTGTTATTGGTTCAAAGGCAGCGAGGCTACTAGCCTTCAAATTAGAATTTAAACAAATCTTCAAATATTTTGGCCCAAACTTCCTTTTACAGAAGTTTGTAGCACCTGCCAGCTGTTTCTCACATATTGCGCTACAAACTAGCTGATCTCCAACAAGCAAGAATTCAAGTCCTATTTGATTTCTGTTTTGGTTAATGAAGAAGATGATTCGATGCCCAGCTGTGGTTGAAGAATTCGAAAGACATTTGTCATCCTCCAGCAAACAGTAGCAGATGTAACAAAACCTAGCTTAGGATGAGGATTTGTTTCCTTAAGAAATAGGATATGGATCCTATGATTTTGCAATAGATTAGACTACAAGCTAATTTTAGCTATTCGATCCATTTTTGAAAGATATTAGTTGTATATTGTTAAGGCTATAAAGCCAATTATCTATAGAAGGTAAAGGGTTCGACTTTGAATACTCTAATACATAGGCTTTTTGTAGAAAGACCTCTTTTGAATATATTCAGCAATACAAGCTTCTTTCATTGTTGTTTTCAGACCATTATCGTCTTTCTTTCTGTACTTTAGAGCAGAGGTTTTCTTGTCTATGTTTACTTTAAAAGCTGGTGATTGTCATCTCACTTTCATATCAGTAAACTAGGATCATAAGTAACTATTGCTAGTTCTATTGACCCATCATATATATTGTTTTTTATATGTATGTTCTGGTTAATATAGTTAGTTTTTCTCCACCCATCTGATCCAGCAAAACTATCTTATTAATAGCTTTTGAAAGCCTTGTCCTACCTAAATATTTTTAAGTTGTCTTGAGTGAGGAAATTAGTGAGTGAATTATTCATCTTGATCCAATTATATATCCATCATTGAGTGAACCATTGAAATAATAGTTAAGTTACCAGGAATCTTTGAGCTACAACCTAGAAGAGTTTCCTGGAGTGTTAACACATACAGATACCCACATCACCATAAAACATAAATCGAGAGGTTAACTCAGGATCTTCTGAAATGTGGCATCATTTCAAAAAGCAGAAGCTCATATGCAGCTCCAGTAGTGCTAGTACGAAAGAAGGATGTGTCATTCAGACTATGCATAGATTACAGAGGATTGAAAAAAATAACTATCAAAAATAAATTTCTGATCACATTCATCGTTGAGCTACTGGATGGACTTCATGGGGCCAAGTACTTCTCAAAGTTGGATCTCTGATCTGGTTATTAATAAATCAAAGTTAGAGTGGAAGACATAGCTAAAACCGTTTTTTGCACTCATGAAGGCCATTATGAGTTCAAAGTAATGCCCTTTGGTTTGACTTACGCTCCAGCCGCGTTTCAAGCCGCAATGAAGGAATTGTTCCATCCATTTTTAAGGAAATTTGTACTAGTGTTTTTTGATGACATCCTCATATATAGAAGAACATGGAAGGAGCATTTGGAACACTTAAGTCAAGTACTGGGCCATTTTGGAAGAAAAAAAATTCTACACAAAGAGGTCTAAGCGCACCTTTGGAAAAGAAGAAGTGGACTACCTAGGACACAAGATATAGAAAGAAGGAGTCAAAGTTGATCCATGTAAAATCAAGGAAATCATGGAATGGCCCAAACCTGATAACATATCGAAACTAAGGGGATTTCTAACCCTAATAGGATACTATTGAAGATTTGTAAAGATTTACGCCCATAAAACTGCCCCTCTCACAAATTTATTGAAGAAAAATTCCTTCCAATGGAATAGTGAGGCAGAAAAATGTTTTGAAACATTAAAATGCATGATTTCTTCAACACTGATGTAAGCCATGCTAGAATTTACAAAAATATTTGTAGTCAAGTGCAACGCATCAGGTTTTGTACTAGGAGTAGTCCCAAAGCAAGAAGGGAACCCAATAACATTCGAAAGTAGGAAGCTCAACAAGAGAGAAAGTTCGAAGTCCACTTATGATAAAGAGATACTGTCCATTATACATGCTTTAACAAAATGGTGACAATGCCTTCTAGGGAGAAAAATCCTAATAAGAACAGACCATAACAGTCTTCAATACTTCCTCCAACAAAAACCATTTTGAACAGAACAACATAAGTGGATAGAAAAAATCGCTACCTTTGACATGGAGATATTACATAAAAGAGGGAAAGACAATATAGTCGTCGATGCTCTATCTAGAAAGGATGAAATCCAGACATATGCAATTTGAATCATTATTCCAGAGTGGTTGGATAAAATATGAAGAGAATACGCTAAAGATCCAAACGTGTGCGCCTTAATCGAAGACCCGAATAGAGGTCTGAAATTCGAGTGGCGAAATGACATCTTGTGGTAGAAAGGAATGATCTATTTAAACCCAACATCAAGGTTTAAAACTAAGGTGATGATAGAATCTCATGATTCACCCGCCATAGGACATGTAGGTTTTTTCAAGATTATGGGTGTAAAGATGATGGGTGTAAAATTGATCATGGATCACCTCCACATTTCATTGGTAAGAATTTTAATGTTTGGTCTATTAGGATGGAATTCATCCTTTGTTGTGAAGGACTGTGGAGTTTTGTTGTGAATGGATATGAAGTCCCCCTTGATAAGGATAGATATGCCTCAACATTATTTTTCATCTAGCAAGCCCTGAATGACAACATGCTTCTTGTAGTTACTGAAGCCACCATTGCTAAAGAATCATGGGAAAGTTTAAAGATGGAATTTGATGTAAGGGGGAGTGATATTGACCAACGATTAGTTGTAGAAGAGTAAGGAGTGAACCCTGTAGTAGATTCAAGAGACAATTAATTATGTGGTGAATCCCACTATGTGGTTACACTAGTGGACATTGATGTTGAAGAGAAAGAACTAATGGAAGATGCTATGGAGAAGTTTATTAAAGAAGATCCTATGTGTGAAACTAAGCATGCAGATGTCGTTGGTGAAGTACACTATTCATATATGGTAGTGGATGATGTTGTTGCAAAATGAAACAAAGAGGCTATAGAGGAGACTGTTGTATCTCTTGTAGTAGCAACATAAATTGAAGTAGTTGTGTTAGACTCAGTTGAAGCAAAGAGAACTAAAGCGATTGAGGATGATGATGTATCTTTTTGCAAAACAGAGCATGTGCATATTGTATATGGTGAATCCCACAGTGCTTAGACACCTATCGAAGATGATTGCAAAACTATTGTTGTAGCAATTTGTGCCTTGGAGAATTCAACAAGGTATATTGTTGATGTTTATGATGATGTTGTTTCCATGATTGCAGAACTATTGTTGTAGCGGTTTGTACCTTTGAGAATTCAACAATGATATGAGAGACCAACTTTCTCAATTGACCTTTATATCTCAAACTTTAGTGTGATAGCATCACGGATCTGATTTGAACTCTGTAAATGATTGCTTTGTGCTATTGTTGGGAAGATATTCCCGATACTACACTGATATTAAGAAAGCACACCCTTCCAATGAGGCTATTTTCCTGCCTTCTATTCAATGATGAAGGGAATGCAAAGGAGAGCCAAGTAGACATACACAAAACATATACATTTATTTTTTATAGCTACAAAAAAATATTCTCCCCCTTTTTATGTCTAATTTATCTAACAATTAAAAAATAAAATTTATACACATAATTTCCTTTGAGCCAAAATACACTCCAAAACCCAGTGAAAATCCTTCATTCTGATTGGTCCATTGGAAATCCACCATCGACGTTTCATTTTGCAGGGTCTTCATTTCAACCATCGATGCATACTTTTGAATTCCTTCCATGTGTCTGATCACGACTGGCCACTAGTCTTTTCCTATTGATGCCCTCCCCTGATACATTGCCTGGGCATATAGGCAGTTGCCTTTCAACATTTTATACATGACCTTCACTTGGATTCTCTGGCACAAAACTTTGATATGCTAATGCATGTTCCCATTGGAACTCTCATTGGACCCTCCCTATCTGTCACTCTTGAAGTGACACTCCTATGCTAACTTAGTTGATGACACACATTTTCTCGTTGAGACTTTTGAGTCTAGGCTTCTCAAGTTCTGTTGAATTTAGCCTTCTGCGCACCTTGAATTTTGAGTGCAACCTGTGTTAGAGTTAATGTAGAAATGGTAACTTGTATGGTTAATTATTCATTCATGATAGGATAAGAGGTTTTGTTATCTCCTAGTCTTTAGGATCTGATCCATTATTCTTGGATCTAGTTTTGGTTTGGTTTTGCCTATATATGTAAAACATTCTTATGTAATACAATTGAGTTTGGTGTGTACCTCTCCTGTGTGTGCGAGCCTCTGTTCTTTGGTCTACTGCATAAATTCTAAGTTGGTATCAGAGCATAGAGTCTGATCTTGAAAGCCCATCGTGGCAGGTTTCTGGTTGGAGATCTTGTCGTTGTTGCCAGAAGGAGTGAGGAGGCCTTGCTGCTGTCTGAAGGTGCGTGGAGGCTGACTGGAATCAGACTGAATCGTTGTTGCTGCCTGAAGACAGTGCGTCGATACCCTAAAGTGAGTCTTTCCTGCCCCTGGAGTGCCTTAAAACACAGGAAATGGAATCCACTTCCCTGATTGATTCATATATCACTGAATTTGAATGGGGAAAATTATGTTAATTGGAAATTCAAGTTGGCCACCATCCTGGAGGGGCTTAATCTCTGGATGATCGTCAATGGATCTGAAACCCAGCCCCCCGATTCTTTGTCCACCCCGGATTGGAACAAATGAGAGCTTCAAGCAAAGGCAACTCTTCGTATGTCCATTAAAGATAACATTATCCCTCATATTAGAGAATGTTTGACACCTAAGGAGACTTGGGATAAATTTAGAAGCATGTATGAAACGTCCGACTAAAATTGGATCTTGTTTCTGAAGACTAAATTACTGTCAATTAAAATGCAGGGTAATGAATCAATTGCCAAATATATTTTTCAGATCAAGGATCCGAGGGACAATCTGGGCGATATTGGAGAAAATGTATCCAATACAGATTTGGTTACAATCACACTCAAAGGATTAGTACTAGATTACAAAGTATTCATTTTGACATTCGCATTAAGAAAAACACCTCCTACCTTCAGATCTCGGCAGGATTCTCCTGCAGGAAGAAGAAAGAATGAAGATATATGATCCTGAGCCTCAGAGTTTTGAACAAGTGCTGATGGAAAGAGGAGGATTTTCACATAGAGGGAACTAGTGGAATAGACACAGAGGTAACTTTCATGGCACAAGACAGAGAGGTATGTCACAAATTGATCCTAATAGGAATGTTGATTGTCATTATTGCGACAGTCTTGGCCATATAGCTAGAGATTGCTTTAAAAAGAAAAATCGTGAGTCCGGTCATGACTCATAGATACAGAAGACACCATACTGGGAACTATGTGCAGAAAGAAACCCCCAATGTACATGGGTTTAGAAACCTCAAACAATTTATATCAGAAGCTTCCTTGTCAACTGATACCGATGATGAAACCACGTGGTTTATTGACTCCGGTGCATCTTCCCACATTTCTTGCAATAGGGACTAGTATGATGAATACCATGATAAATCAGATGGCACTCACATCTACTTGGGTGATAACAGGTCCCAAAAAGTTCAAGGCTTTGGGGTGTTTAGTGTAAACCTTCCCAATTGACATAATAAGCAAATCCATAATGATATGTATGTACCGGGCATCAGGAAGAACCTAATCTTAGTGTCTGCTATCACTGAAAACGATATGAAGGTTGAATTTGGAAAATACAAGTTCCATGTCAAATATATTCATAACCAGTACAGGACCATAGCCACATGATCGAGAGTTGGAGGATTGTATAAGCTGGATGCGACGAAGGGTGGACATCAAGCCTTGGCATCTTCAACTGTATCAAGTGGTGAATTGCGGCATCAGATGTATGGGCATCTTAATCATAATGACCTCATGTTGTTACACAAGAAATATATGGTTAATGGTCTTCCTGATATCAAAAATCATCATATTGAGTGCACTGCATGTGCACTTGGAAAACATCATAGAGAGGAATTCCCTAACCATGAAGAAAAGAGACACACTGAACTCCTTGAACTGATACATACTGATGTGTGTGGATCAATGCAGAATATATCACTAGGTGATGCCTGGTAGTTCCTTATATTTCTTGATGACAGGTTGCGGTTCACATGGGTTTACTTCATAAGACGTAAAGCGGATGTGTTTGCATACTTCAAGGAATTCAAGAGGAAGGTGGAAAAGTAGACAGGTAAATACATCAAAATACTTATATCTGATCAAGGGGGTGAGTATATTTCCGGAGCATTCAAAGCATATTGTAGAGATAATGGAATCCAACAACAGTTTACAGTTCTTGATACACCTAAGAAAAATGGGGTTGCTGAGAGTAAAAACAGAAGACTGATGGAATGTGCTTGCAGTATGCTCCAAGGTAAGAACATCTCTAATGGTTCCTGGGCTGAAGCCATTAATACCGCTGTATATTTGAAGAACACGAGCCCAACAAAGAAATTTCAGACTTCGTTTGAAATTTACTATGGCTACAAACCAGAAATTAGATGCAAAGTCAAAGGAATGTGTATTTGTTGGTTACTGTGATGATCATAAAGCGTATAAGCTTTTTCGCCGTAGTTCACATAAGTTAATTGCATGTCGAGATGTTGTGTTTCATGAGAATTCATATGCAACTGACATGTTTAATAATGTTGAAGGACATGTTCCTGATGACAATATTAAAATAGACAGACTCGTTCGAAAAGTGCAGGCATAACAACAGGTGCAGGTGTAGAGACAGATTCAGGAACAGGGTGATGAGAGCAAGGATATGAGTGATACCTCCTTAGATGAAGAAACCTCAGAAAGCATGGAAGGAACCCCTGCAGGTATGGTAGTATCAACAAGTCAAAATTCATCAGCAAGCAGAATACTTATGGATGGAACTCCAACAAGTATGGTTGTATCTAGAAGGTCAAATCGTCAAACCCATCTTCCCATAAGATTTCGAGATTATGCCTTGATGACTAATGCGATGAATGTCGCAGAACCTATGAATTTTGATGAGGCCAAAGATAGTGAAGATGGGATGAATTCCATGAATGACGAGTATAATTCTATAATGAGAAATCAGACTTGGGATTTAGTAAAACTACATAAAGGTAAAGTGCCAATTGGTTTCAAATGGCTGTTTAAATCCAAATTTAAAGTAGATGATACTATTGATCAATTCAAGGTTAGATTAGTTGCAAAAGGATATTCTCAACAAGAGGGAGTTGATTTTGAAGAAACATATGCACCTATAGCTAAACTAAACTAAACACAATCAGATTGCTTGTTGCTTTAGCTACTACACTGAATTGGAGAATACATTAGTTAGATGTCAAATCTGCTTTCCTGAATGGGGATTTAAAGGAGGAAGTATACTTGGTTCATCCTGAAGGCTTTGTATAGAGAGGACAGGAGAATCTAGTGTGCAGACTAAAGAAGGATATCTATGGGTTGAAGTAGGCCCCCAGATCATGGTATACAAAGATCGACTCATTCTTTAAGCAGAATGGGTTCATGAAAAGTAAAAACGATCTAAATCTTTATATTAAGAATGATGCAGAAGGAAATATTTGTTTGATATATTTGTATGTGGATGATCTAATCATTACAGGGAATGCATGTGAGCTAATTGCGGAAATTAAAAGCCAAATGTCAAAGGAATACGAAATGAAAGACCTTGGTGATCTGCACTACTACTTAGGACTTCAGTTTTGGCGAGAGTCTGTTAAATTTTTTATCACTTAGAGCAAATATACAAATGAAATCCTTAACAGATTTAAAATGAGTGAATGCAAAGCTTCGTCAACTCCTTTGGATCATAATGTAAAATTGTACAACAATGATGGGACTAAAGAAGCTGATGGCACCTTGTATCGACAGTTAGTGGAAAGTCTAAATTACCTCACTAAGTATACTAGGCCAGACATATCTTTTTTTGTTAGCATCCTTAGTCAATTTTTGGCTAAGCCATGTGAATCACACTGGAAGTCTGCCAAGCAGGTCCTTAGATATTTAAAAGGAATAGTAAATTTTGGTCTTTTGTATACTGATTCTTCTGATGTACAGTTGGTAGGTTATTTTGATTCCGATTGCGCAGGGAATCCTGATGACAGAAAGTCCACATCAGCATATGCATTTCATGTTGGTTCAGGGGTTGTTTCATGGAGCAGTAAGAAACAACCAACTGTTTTGCTGTCATCCACAGAGGCTGAATACAAAGCATTGACCAGTGCATCTTGTGAAGCAATTTGGTTGAGGCGCATCCTTGAGGATGTTGGAACAAAGCAAGCAGATGCAACCAAAATCCTATGTGATAATCAATTCTCTATTAAACTGGCACATAATCTAGTTTACCATGCAAGGTCCAAGCAAATCGAGTTGCAACACCATTTTGTGCGAGAAAAAATCGAGTCCAAAGAAAATGAATTATCTTATTGTTGTACAAGTGAAAATGTGTTGTACAAGTGAAAATGTCGTTGATATTTTCACAAAACCAGTTGGGAGAATTCATTTTCAGGATCTTAGAAATAAGTTGGGTGTTGTAGAAAATCCATTTCTCCATTAAGGGGGGATGTTAAATTTAATGTAGAAATGGTAATTTGTATGGTTAATTGTTCATTCATGATAGGATACTAGGTTTTGTTAGATCCTAGCCTTTAAGATCTGATCCATTATTCTTGGATCTAGTTTTGGTTTGGTTTTTCCTATATATGTAAAACATTCTTACGTAATACAATTGAGTTTGGTGTATATACTTCTCCTGTGAGTGTGCGAGCCTCTGTGCTCTGCTCTGCTGCATAAATTCTAAGTACTGGACTGCGACACCATTTAAAAACTACAACACTTCCTCAAGGTTGGTATGGTTCTCCTCACCTCAAGGAATGGTCTGATCTGATCGAGCTATTATGACTGGGCAAGTAAGGGCTTCCTTATTCCTTCAGAGATTGATATGATTGGCTTGGCCTTACATGCAACTGCTAAATCTGTGGCGAATAAATGATCTATCTAATAGGGGTGACAAATGAATTAGACGTTTTCAATCCTCAAGTGAAATAAACAATCTTAGGATAACTAATGTTAAACAAAAGGAGCGCTTGTAGAAATATAAAGAAGAGGATTGTGATTCAAAAACAAAAATGTGACAAATCCTTGAAGAAACATAAAATATTATCATTAACCTAAGGTTTCAATTAGAAGAAGCAAGAAGGATAAAAAAAGTGGTGAGGATCTAGCTAAAGGAAAAGGAAGAAAACTTTGAAACCCTAGAATCTAAAATTGTTTCCTTAAGAAACGAATTGGACAACACAACTATTTAGCTTAAAAAAAAGCTTTAAGTTTGAAAAAAGTGTTGAAACTTTAGATGATATCATCAATTGTCATAAATCTCCATTCATTAAGAATGTCTTGGCTATGATAAGATTCAAAAGCTACAAATCCATAAAAAAAAGTAAATGAAAGAAAAAACTATTTTGATGTACTCAAAATCTCCATTAATAATGAAGACAACATGAAGGAAGAAAATGATGTTCCTCATAAAATGGACATTTCTTCTGAAGACACCAACGACATAGTCAGAGGACATTTCTATTCCTTTTGCTATAATTATTCTGGTCATAAAGTAATAGATTATAAAAAACATGCAAAAAAATAATTATGTGTAGAACAACGATAAAAGTACTTATGGGTTCTCAAACATAAATTATAATTCATTTGCCGCTTTATTTTATTACAATGGTGTATGTTATAAGTGCAATAACTAAGGGAATATAGCATGTTTTTGTAGAAGTGGCCTAGTGAAAACTTCTTAAAAGAAACATGGAAAAAGGTACCCCTTCCAAACAAATAAAGAACCCACATGAATTTGGAAAAGGTAAGAAAAGCAAAAGAACGAGGAATCTATTGTTATGCAAACTATTGTTATGCAAACTGTCATTCATGTTCAAAACAAAGGAAACCAATGGTACATTGACAATGGATGCTCAAGCCACATGACAGGGGACAAGAGCAAGTTTCTTATTCCCAAAGAAGTCAGAGTGACATTTAGAGATAATTCCATTGCAGGAATTTGATGGGAAAATTAATTGTAATGAAGTGATTTTTTAGTTAAATAAAGTAAAAAAAAACAAAAAATCATTATGATTATGCTTAAAAATCATCAAAAGTCATCAAAATTGTTATACTTAACGGACTGTTTTGGTTTCAAATTCCTACACTGCTTACACTGCTCAGAGATCAATGCAGAAAAATGAAACATGAAACAAACCAATCATTAGGGTAGAGTTATTGGCCAACTTTATGTCAAATTACATAGTTTTGGATTAACAACAAACCAAAGCTGGGAGAATGTTTGTAAGTGAAACCAAAAGCTGGGAGAATGTTGGTAAGCGAAACCAAATTACGGCAAATATGAACCGTTGAAAAGCCATCTCGCTAGCCAATGCCAGCTCATTCACCAATTCTGGCTAGTTGTTAAGAATTTAATTGCCATATGATCAGAGGCTTCCTGATGAAGCCATCTCCCCACCTACAACAATGGAAGCCTCTAGACGCCTTGTAGCGTAGAGAGAGTAAAGGGCTGGGAGATTTATGTAGAAATCCATCGACTTGTACAAAAGCCTTGTGACAGGGATCTTCACGATACAGGGGACCATCTTGAAGCTATGCTCTTAACAGGTTTAACATGTTCGAATTGGCCATGTTTATTCAGTCACAAATGAATATCGACACTCTTACAAAGTCAATCGAAGCAGTTTTATAAAGCCTGGTTTGGACCCGCAAATTAACTTGGGATATGAATCTATAGCCTGCAAATCATATTTGGAGAGAATGTGTACTACAAATTTTATTTGAGTGTATTGATTCATTTCAGACATTGTTGATAGGTAAGATTAGAGAGAATGCGGCCTGCTGCAAATTCTATTTGATTGTGTTGGTTCATTTGAGGTTTTATGAATGATAACATTACAGAGTGCAGAAGTTACTGATTTTTAATCTGTGAATGGGTCATGATATAGCAGAATATTGGATGATATATAATCCATCCATGATATTGACTGAAATCATTTTTAGTGGCAGTAAGAGGATAAAGTCTGTGTATCTATATTCATTATATTGTATGGAAGTGGGTCTAATGGTTAATAACATGTTTTCTTTTAAGATATTACATGTTTAAATATAGAGGAGGGTCTCGACTCTCTTGTATCACAGGCAAGAAGTTTCATACACCAAAGTTATGTTTCAAGTTTAAAGATAACCTTAAAAATTAATTTATTATTATTATTATGGTGGTGTTTAATCCGGATTGAACTAATTTCCCATAGATTTCAAGTGATGATTCAGGTTATAGTGAAAACGAAGGCAGTAAGAAGAGGTAGGGAAATACAGCTTGTATATACATTTTTAACTCGAACAGAAATAGAACTTTCCCAACTTCCAACTGGCCATATGTTATTTACGCAATCTCGAACTTGAAATTAAGTATTAGTTGTACTGTTTGCAGGTTTGCATGTGCACCGTTCCACAGTTTTGTTAAAAGGAGATTCGAGGTAGGGACAGGTATCGATGGAGACGATACAATTTTTTGTTTGTTTGTTGGGTCCAGCCACGAGTTCAGAAAAACAAAGATGCTGATGCTCCCTCTTTTGTATATATTATCGTTTTGAATGCTGACTCCTAGGGTTCTCAAGGAAGTGTACCTTTGAGGTGATAGTCACCACTGACGTTGAACAGTATTTAATCTTGATTTTGGGAAATTGAAAATCACTGTCCCCTGTATAAAATAAAATATCTGGTTTTTTAGGACTGTTGTTTACTGCAAAAACGAGAGGGCGTTTTTGTTTTCATGTGTAGAACTGGATGTCTAGTCAACGTTAACCAAAAAAACAATTCTTAAGTTGGTTGTTCTGGTACAACAATTCCCGAGTGGATTCGGGGACAACAAACCAAATGCGAAGGTTTGGACTGTTATGGCATAGGCATTTCATTGAAAAATGGCTCATCATATTTTACCACAGGGACAATGTCTGATGATGTTGTATCCTGGTGTTGAGTGACCTATATTCGCCATTGAAGTATGGTAGATGGAAGTTTGCGCGTTCACCAACAATGGAAGCCTTCAGAAAATATATATATATGCCCTTCAATATAATGGATACTTTATTTCATGTTTGTGGGGTTGTGCATCCATAATCAACATGGTTGTTGGGATTTGAATCCTTTGTGATACTCTAATAATGGCGTTGTTCTCCGAGCATGTATTGTAAGTATACAAAAGTTGTGGGACGGCCTTTGTGAGCAATTCTTCCACATAAACTTCATTGTATGCATACTTATTTACAAGGATGTTTGAAATCTTTGTTATGTTTGTAAATGGCTTTGTGGGGGTAATGATGCTTTAAATTCTCCTCCTCCTCGGTTAACATCATACCTATCCTAGGTTGGTTTCTTAGTTAACATCATAATTATCTTAGATTGGTTTTTTAGTTAACATCATATATTGGCTTGTTTGGTTTAGATTCTTCTTTTAATATTTCATTACAGTTGTTCATTTTTTTCTAAACTTATTACATCAATAAGTGGTTATATCTTATAATATTGGAGGTGGAAGAGGAAGAGTCTCTTCCAAGATTTAAGGCAAACTAGGACAAATATGCAGTGTCCGTTAGAGAAGATGTTGCTCATGTCACCATTAATGAAGATGAATGCCACACTCTAACATAAAATGAAATATAAATATGAAGATGAATGTGACATTCATCGTAGATGAAGACAAATGTCACATTCTAACATAAAGTTTACCATGGTCAATATGGCCATCCATAGTAAAACATGACAAGATCAACATCGGCATTCATATTAAACATGGTAAACCATGTAGATTATAAACAATTACAATTAAAAATAGTAAAACAAACTTAATGTGACAAAACCTTTGAAGAATGTTGCAATGACTATAGTTGTCTCATAGTTAGACATGATCAAACAAACTCAACAATATTCAACCCTTCTTAATCATATTGATTCTTAATCAAACATAGTCTCCCATAGCGACCCATGTTCAACTATAGTCAAATCGAGAAACCATGGTGAGTGATGCTAAAACAAAATCAACCATGGTCTTGTTCAATCATGGTGAAGCATAGGCAACCATGTTAAACTTAGTCACCTATAGTTGTCAACCATAGCAAACAAAAGTCACCAAACTTAATGAGACATTACCCTTGATGAACATGATTTCCAGCATAATGTAACCATTGATGAACATAACACAATGTGGCATGAATTCAAGCATGTTTAACCATAGTCAACATGGTCATATGATCACCATATGATGTAGATAGTGTATTGTTCCTTCTTCTCATGTTAGAGATATCTAAAATTGAGATCATTATGTTGTGGACTATATAATATGAATAGTGATTCTTACAAAATATATTTTCTTTATTTCTATGGTTATATTTAAAAAAAAATACAAAAGGGAAATTTGAAAAACATTCATAAAGTAGTGAAAATTTGTTAATAATCAAGTTTTTTGTAAGTTTTTTTCAAAGTTGCAGAAAGATATATTAATATACAAAAAAAAGTACATGCATAGAGTCTGTATCATGGATGTCATCAGTGTCAGGGCACTGTTATAATAACAACACACTTGTCATGGACCTGCCCTTGGTGAGGGAAACCAAGTCACTCCATACAAAATAAAAAGATTATGGTTGCGACGACATATGATAAACAAACTGAGCATACAAAAAAACATAGATACAATTAAAAAATCCTAAGGCCTTATGGCTTCCTCTAGGGTTCTTCGACAATGGGGCAGGGCTTGTAGTAGTCTTCATCATCAACATTGAGATCTGATTATGAATCAATTGGCAATTCCGATGTAGAAGGAGGCGTCGACGTCATTTGTGATGAGTTGTCGGCCTGCTCTCATGATTCATCTCCTTGTGTTTTGCATATTCAACTTCATATTGGGAAAAGATTCTTCCAAGTGTTGGATTGACATGGTGTCCTGTTGTTGAGGGATTTATTTTGGAGGGTCATGTTGGTGTAGGCTCAATGAAGACGAGGAAGTTGGCTTACCAGAGGAACTTTCCGAATTGCTTGACCAAGATGGGGAAGGAGCTTTGTCTCTTTCCTAGAGCAGTTGGGAAAGGACATTCTTCATGCACCAATAATGGGATGATCGTTGCCTTAGGGGTTGAGTTGTTCGATGGTGATCCACTGCTTCTGCCTCCCAATCATCCACGACGCTGCAAACGATGAGAGAGATGTGAGTACCATACCCTGCTAAAATGGAGTATCGCATCGCTGCGTAGTCCCTCGTTCCCCTGGAGTTGCTTCCCTTGCAAGGCGTAGCACAAAGGCGTTGTGACATGGCTAGTGAATGATCTCACAACTTCCAAAACTTGACCTTCTTCCTGGGTAGAGAGCTGTTGAGATGTATCAGAATGGGGAGAGCAAAGAATGCACAAAGGATAAACTTCTGCAGAAATCAGGTCCTTGCTAAGCTATCATGTGAGGCGACATGGGTGTTGAGCTAAACGTTGTCGAACATAAATGGCCTACGCTTAGATGAGTGAGCCATTAAAGACACGAGCTTGTGCAAGATGACCTGTGAGCAAATACGAGTGCACTCCATCCTGAATGACCTACACCGGGAGGAGTGTTGCATTAATACTTGAGAGGTGATGATAGGCGTCGTGGGTGGCATTCAATGGGCTATGCTGACTTCCGCCACATCTCTTCTCAAAGTGCCCACATCCGGGGAGGTTTTTGTAAATTTAATCAAGCTTTGTAATTGTATATTAATGTCACAACCTCTTCATGTCTCAATATGATTAAATATTGAAAATTGGTCAACCATAGCCCAACAAAGTCAACCATGTCCAATCATAGGGTTTTTATATCCAATCATAATAATCTATGGTTATCCATGGACTATGAGGTCAACAACAATCAATAATAGTTAATGACAATGAAAGAAACCCAATGCAGCACAAGCCTTGAAGAATGATGAAATGCAACATAACTATTACTACACGTAGAATTAATTTTATTGAGAAAAACAACATATAAAATGGAAGAAAGGGTGAGTGCAAGCTAATGAGGGTCACTTTTGGCACGTTAGATGCAATAGAAAACTGAAAAATCAGGCATCCCTCAATTTAATTGTATGTTTTGAGATACTTACACAAAATATCTTGCTTTGAGTAAAAAATATTAAATGTATTAAATTGAATCACGTTTCTGAATATATAAGGTTTATATATTGAAAATTTTTATAACTATGTCAAGTTTAATTTTTTCTAACAGTCACTTTTTTATTTTTTAGGCAAATGATAAGGTATATGTTTTTGTGGGTACAGCCTTTGAGGGCCTAAATGATCCTTTCGGGATACAAAAATTTACAGGCATGTAGAGAACATATAGCACTAGTGCAGCACTATTTTTCAAAACTAAAATTAGTAATTTTTAATTTTTTTTATAATTATCTAAGTGATCATTCCTCGAAAATGGTACGTCTTTTGTGGGTGCAGCCTTTGAAGGTCTTAATGAAATAATCATGAAGTGGGTTTTTTATTGAATGTATAGGTCGATGTCTTCTAGTGCACCATATAATTTATTCTTAAAACGATTAAGAATTGAAAAAGTTATGGAAAAAACACTAACAACATGTTTTTTGACTTGAGTTAGGACACAATAGAAATTGAAAAAAAAATAGGAAAATATAATATTTTTTAATAAAAATTACATATTTAGAATCTGCATAAAAAATTCTATTTATGTTTAAGATTTCGTCAAAAATGATTGTGTGTAGAATATTGTAACAAGTGCGTAAACAATGACTTCTTCAGAAACTAGAAGAAATGCCCAATTAGCTATGGTTTTTCATATACCATAGCACAGGTTTGGTATTACCGAAACGAATTCCAAACCATACACATAGGACTATTGGTGACATGCGAGCAAGTGAATTGGCATGTTTAAATTCAAATTACATTTCCTGCCCTTCTAGAATTGGAAAACACGTGCGCGTTATAGAACTACAAAACGCGCGCGCGTTATAGAACTACAAAACGCGCGCGCGTTATAGAACTACAAAACGCGTACGCGTTATGTAGTTCTATAACGCACAGGCATTTTATAGAGCTAAAAATCTAGCACTATATGTAATATATCAAATGTATGGATAATAGTTTAGAGGGGGTGTTGAAGGGTTAATGGCCTAGGAGGATGTTGGAAGCTCAGGTGGGGATGGTTAATAGTTGAGAGGGGGTGGGGAAGGGTTAAGGGCCTAGGAAGATGTTGGAAATTCAAGTGGGGATGGTTAATAGTTGAGAGGGGGTGGAGAAGGGTCAAGGGCCTAGGAGGATGGTGTAAGTTCGAGTGAGTATGGTTAATAGTTGAGAGGGGGCGGGGAAGGGTCAAGGTCCTAAGAGGATGTTGTAATTTCAAGTGGAGAAAGATGAATGGAATGAGAAAATTATGGGTTACAAGGGTGAAGGGGAGTGGGGATTGAGAGGATTATTAGGAGGAGGAGAGGTGTTGAAGAAATATATAGTTAGAAGTAGTACGCCAGACTTGAGTGACGAAGGGGGATAAGGTGGAGGGGAGGAAGTGGGTGATGTTTTGATGAGAGAGAGGATTGGTGAATAGAAAGGTGGATATGGAGTATTAGAGG
>LPNX010667028.1:193432-276602 GCA_001517045.1 Pseudotsuga menziesii
CATGAACATCATCATCATCAACATTATCACCATCGTCGTCGTCGTCATCGTCATCATCATCATCATCACCTTCATCACCTTCATCATCATCATCATCATCATCATCAACATGATCATCATCATCACCTTCCTCCTCCTCCTCCTCCTCATCATCATCACCATTGCCATCATCATCATCATCATCTTCTTCATCATTATCATCCTCCCTTGACCATGTTGAGGACTTAATACCCATATATAATGCTCAAAACCTCTTAAAGGCATGTGCATATTTTCTTGGAGACCGAGCATACCTTGAGTAGGTCATATGTGGTGCTTCAAGGAATTTTTCATTAACATGGGTGCCTCAAAAATTCCATTATGGCCTAAGGAATGAACATATTCCGTCAAACATGTCTTAGAGTTCCCATACCTGCTGCTCTAAACCACCTAATTCTACTAACATCCATATTCATAGTCCAAATATACATATGAGATGGCATTTGTGATTTTTTAAGGCATCCTTTCTATCCATGGATGCATAGAAGCTTTAGTTAGAGTCTAAGGCCATAGTTTCCTCCCCTGACTATGTCCATGGCCTTCAGATGCATACCTAGTGCTCAACAAATGATGATGGCATGCATATCCCAATTAAGATTCAAATGATTCACTTGCAACGTCATGTGTGGTGGTTGGAGGAATCAATTTTGGCCCTAAATGGTTAACAATGTCGTTTAAGGCCCAAGGACAAAGTGTTCCCCCCACCCATGTGAAGGGGCCTAATATATGTACTTATTGCTAAAAATGTTCTAATGGCACTAATATCCCCATTTCAAGGTAAATGAAACCATGGAAGGATCTATTGAGGTTGTTCAACACATCATTCTTGGCTCTAGATGGATAGAAGCATCTTTAAGGGGCTAAGGCCTAGGTTTCCTCCCTTATTATGTCTAAGGTCCTAAGACACATACATAGTATTAAAACCCCTAATGGTTCCCATATCCCCATTCAAAACAAAACTATCAACATGAGAGGTCATCTATGGTGATTCAAGGTGTTGTTCATGGACCTTGAGCCCTAAAATATGGTTTACAACCTAAAATTAAAGCTCTATGTACCAACCATGATTAACACCTTATCCTCCATATCTAATGCTAAAAAAATCCTAATAATGGCCATATCCCAACTTAAAGGTTGAGGATACCCTCAAGAGATCATGTGTGTTTGTTTGGGGTGTTTTTCTTGGCCCTATATCTATATAGGATTCCTTTGCAAGGTTTCCTCCATCAACTATGTCTATGTATATGTTTCTAGTGCTAAGAAAACTCTAATGTACTGCATATTCTCTCTTAGATGTAAAATATCACATGTGAAGGTCCTATGTGCATGTTCGATGCCTTGTTCACGGACAAAAAGCCTTAAAATCTACCTTTAGGACATAAGTCTTGAGTTTCCTCCCTCAAGCATGGTCAAGGGACTATGACCCATACTTAGTTCTTAAAACCTTCTAATAGCGTCCACATTACAACACAAAGAAAAATTATACTATTGGGAGGTTAGGCATGGTTGTTTGAGATGTTGTTCTTGATAATACTAAAATATTACTATAGATCCTAAGTCTTGATGATGAAAACTATTGTTTTTAGTCATTTCCCTAGCCATGCAGTAAAACCATTTTTTGTGGTTCTCCATAACGCGTACGCGTTTTGCTTCTCCATAACGCGTACGCGTTTTGTAACTATAAAACACGTGCGTGTTTTGCTCAACCTAACCTACGTGTCATATGACATGTCAGGCTCGACCTTAACCAAACCAAGAATTACATAACGCGAGCGCGTTGTGTTTTTTTGTATCATGAGCGTGTTTCCTAAAAGTAGCATTGCATCTAAAAGGTCCCTCAACTTCTTGCACACACTCGAAAGTATGATCAATATAATTCATATGTAAAATATAATGAATATAATATGCTAAAAATTATAATATAAAAAAATGTATAAATGATAAATAAGAAATATTATGAACAAGTTTTAGTGATTCAACATAAATAAGTTAAGATGAATGCCGCAATGTGGCATAAATTTAGTCATTGCTAACCATAGTGAAAATGGTCAACTATGTACATCACGGTCCATCATAGTCAACCATTACAACATTACCATTGAGGAAAATACTTAACCTTAGTCAACCATAGTTAAAATTGATCAACCATGGTCAATTATTGTCAATAATATTAAACAATAGATAGTCAATGTCAACCACACTTTTAATGCCACATAACCCTGAAGGAATTTAATATTGAAACATAACCAAGGAGGAATGTCGCAATGGTAAATAGTATTTTAAGATTGTTGCAACCAGATATAATCATTGAGGAATATCCCAATGTGGCATAACACTTGCCAAAGTCATGACTTAACTTAAATTACTTCCAAAATGTGACATAAGCATTGATCATAGAAATTTGACAAAAAGTTAGCCAATATGAATTTTGCAAGATATTTAACCATATCATAAACCTAACCATTAATGTCCCAATTGAACATAGCCCTTAAATAACATCTTAATGTGACATAGCAATTTGGATAGTCAAGCATAGCTAACCAAATTCAACCAAACTCAAAGAGAAATAACCATTGAGCAACTTATCAATCTAACATAATGTTAGCTGTGATGAATTTGTCAATATCACATAACCATGAATGAATGTCACAAACCAACAAACAATTAAGGAATGCACATAAGTCATGATGAATGTCACATTATGACATAACCTTCAAGGCCTAGTGAATTACATAAGCCAATCAAGATGACCATCATAATAATGTTGCAAGTCACAATAACCATTGAGGAACATAGAAATTTGACGTAAAGTTAGCCACGGTGAATGCCACAATATGACATGAACACTAAGTAACAACATACATGACCCATAAAGACGATTGATGTTTTCTATAGTCAAATATGACCAGCAAAATTTAGCTATACTCAATGAGACATACCTTTGATGAAAATCATAATGCATCACCTTCATTAAAAGGGAGGAGAATGCATTGTAGCTGTATGTATATATATATATATATATATATATACTAACCATTGTTTAACATGGATGACCATCTTGACTTTGGTTGAACATGTTTGAATTTTTTTGAGTGTGATTGGTGAATGGTTGACATCAATATTATGTCACATATATACATACACACACACATACATACATACATACATACATACATACATACATATGTATGTATGTATGTATGTATGTATGTGAGATAATATTGATGTCAACCATTCACCAATCACACTCAACAAAATTCAAACATGTTCAACCAAAGTCAAGATGGTCATCCATGTTAAACAATGGTTAACCATAATCAACCGTAGTTAAACATGACCAACCTTTGTTGATTATTATCAACCATATTAAACTATAGCCAACAAAATTCAACAATACATAATGTGACATAACCAAGCTTGATGAATTTCATAATGAAACATAACCCTTGAGGAAGGTCACAATGCTACATATTCATTCAAGAGTGTCGCAATCTAACTTGATCATTGAGGAATGCCCCAATGTGACATAGCACTTGCCAGAGTCAACCATCTTTTAAACCATATTCAACATTTCCATCCATAGTAAACCATGGACATCATTAAAAACCTTAGTTAACTACAATTAAACATAAGCAATTGTAGTGAATCATTTGCAACCATAGTTGAGCACAATCAAAGATAGTCAGCTATATTCAAACAAAAAAAATGAAATATAACCCATGATGAATGTTGTAATGCAACATAACCATTGAGGAATCTATTAATATGTCAATATCACATAAATTTAGCCATGATGAATTTGTCAATATCACATAACCATTGAGGAGTGTCCCAAACCAACAAACCATTGAATAATGTACCATAACTCATGATGAATGTCACATTATGACATAAACTTTAACAAACGTGAACATAAGTCAATCAAGATGTCCATCACAATCGATAACCAACCTCTTGTTGCCACAATGTGACATAATATTGAAGTTAATCATGGTGTGATCATGGCCAACCGTACTCAAGCAAAGTCAACCGTATCCATTCATAAAGAACATGGTCATCAATAGTAAACCTAAGCAACCAAAGTCAACCACATTCAAATTAATCTCAATGGATATTTCTTTGAAGTATGATTATGATATAAAAATCATACTTATTATATATATCATACTTCTACTCAATATGTTCAAGCATAATCAAAATTTGAATTTATCCCTTCTCCTTTTAATGGCTCCGATACGGAATTGAGTTAAAATCAGAACACTACACACCCATTCCATAACTTATGAAATCAACATAATTCAACTAATATAAATATCTCAATGAATATATTAATAACACTTAAATGCAACCAACCATGTTTAACACATACATGTAACATCTCCTCATTGATCCTCTGGAAGTGGTTTTGTACATATTGCAGCTGTTACTCTGTTTTTTTTTTAGCTCTGTATCTCGACACTTACTGTACGACATTATATGCTACTGTTTTTTGGTCCACTTTTGGGACTTTTTGGGCTCTTCTGTTCTTTTGAGACCATGGTTGTCTGCTCGGGATTGTTCTCTCATCTCGATATCAGTTGTTTATTGTTTTTATATCTGGGACACCTGTTGGGTACTTCTTTGAATGCACTAAGATGTGTATCTAAAAACTATAATTTTGTTACTCGAAAGATGAAATAAAATTATGTTTTTTTTCGAAGGAAAAAAGAAAAAACACATACATGTAATATACTGATGAAAATAACTTATTATTTAACAATAATTAAATGCCACCAAATTTATATAAACCTATAAATTTAACATCAATTGACATGCACACAAAGTTAAGTTATTGTTTCTTATGAATATGTTATAATTTTAACTAAAGTATAATTAATAAAAATTAATGCATCCTAAAATTATGAACAAATTATAATAATATTTGAATATAATTTTTTTTAGCTTAATTTGTATATTTTTTTCATAGTAAACCATCTTATATAGATATACAATATATATTAATGGTTATTACACATATTTTGGAAATATTTGTAGGTGTCTTACCAATTATTAATAACATTTACATAATAATTTATTGTGTTCCATATATTTAGCACATTTTATAGGTAAAAACATTATTAATTTGCTAAATACAAGGTTTTCAATGTATTCAAACACATTAATATTATTAAGGCGGTTGTTTCTAGTTAATGTCCTAGTGACAGCTGAATGTTTTCTCTTATGAATTATATTTCTTAGTGCCATATTTACGCCGTAAGGCGTTACCAAATGGGAGTCGACTCCCCATAATAAATGCGTTTTTTTCCTTCATCCGTCGGATGAAAATGTCTGATGATTGGAGCAATCTCGATCGTTGATCAACGATAAGGTTAGGTGCACAGGTGATAAGGTTAGACTTGCCGCTTCTTCTTCCGAATTGGGTCGATGCTGTCTCTACTGCGGTTGCAGCTTCTTCATTTTCAGAGGCCGCGGTCGTCCGTTTGCGCATCCCGGGGAGAAAGCGAGACGAAGAGATCCCAGACGGTTTCACTATTCTGGCATATCCTGTCCGGATTTCAGAAAGGGAAGCTGCAGGCGCGGGGATGCCTGTGAATTTGCTCACAGGGTCTTCGAATGTTGGCTTCATCCAGCTCGATATCGAACCAGGGCGCAATTGCCGTTGAAGGGTTTGTTTCTTCGCTCACACGCCTGAGCAGCTGCGTCTTTTGCCAGGAGCCTCAGTTGGTTCGAGGAATGGCTTCCAGTCCAAGAGTCACGAGGGTTCGAATCTCCGTCATGCTGTTTCTTTCGACGGCAATAGTCTTACAACACGATGTTCTTTTATTGGACCCCTAGGTACAATGGCTAGTTAGAGTTTTTTTGAAAATTTGTGATTGGATCAAAATAACCAATCCTAGCATCTGTATGCATTTTTTCATCAATTTCAATAGTTTTTAATGTCTAAGTGATGGTTTAATGTCTTTTCTTATAAATTATCTTTCTTCACTAGCTTTAGCTTTAGAGCATTCACCAATATTTGTGGTTGGCTCAAAGTAACCAAGTTTGACAACATTATTATGTCTTTCTTCAATTTTAATAGGGGTTTTGATTGATATTACTTAATCATTAATTAAAAGATTATATTTATTATACATAATTATGGAATATTTTTATAGCAAGTTAATTATGATTATATCATGTTAATTATTATGAAATATTTTGATTTTAATAGATATACATATATAATTTTGCATAACATTGTTTTTATTTATTGGTAAAAATGACATTTTAAAATTTCAGCTAAATATTTTAGATACTTTTGTCCACATGCATCACTATATAGATTAATAATTATTATAGAGTTGTAAAGTACTGTTCATACTTAGGACATTATTTTTCCGATATTTTTATATTATCAAATTTAATAATCCATGAAATATGAGAGGAGTTTGTGTACTCAGGTAACACTTTAGTGGTTTAATATAATACCATTTAAAATAAAATCTTTATTCTTATTTTCTTTATACTAATCCAACATATAATTCTTTTTGAAAATGGCTAAGTCCTAATGTTGTAGCAAAATTAATAGTGTTATATCTTGAAATCGTAGTGTACGTTTTGCAAAGCATAAAAACGCAAACAGCTTGAACGGAGAAAAACCACTAGCCATGTTAACCAGTAATCTAGTTAGGACAAGCCCAATTCTAAACCAAACACATTGGATATACATCTTATCATATATTTACCCAAACATATATACTATCTCAGTCTCACTACCATTAGTATAATCCATTACTATCTTAATCTCACTACCATTAGTATAATGCAGATGGGTTATAATGTGTATGTGCTTTATATAACTACAAAGAGAGCGAAAAATGAGCAATTCCTATCATAGGTAGAACTTCAAAAACCTTAAGTAAAACTTAAAAAGCCTTTAATCCATAAACCTTAAGTAAAACTTAAAAAAGCCTTTAATCCATATATAAAGAAACATCCATGGTGGAGAATTCCCATCAAAGGTATTCTTAGTAGAATACCTATATGGACTAGGTGATGCACCTAAGGCCATATAATGCACGTGTTTCATAACACATACATATTAAAAATGTACGTTTTTATAGAACTACAAATAAATACCCATGGTGGGAAATTTGTATCAAAGGTAGAGTTACAACAACCTTATGTATGACTATAAAAACTTTTAATCCATCGTTAATGTTTCACATTAATGGTGAGAATTGCTATCCAAATGTATTCACTCAATATGCCATCATGTAATAGAAGGTCTGATCCTTTCGTTGAAGTAAATTTCCTAACTTATTTATGTTAAAGGTTCCATGAAAGGGCCTTATTTTTACTGTACAACTTATTCATATATTTCTTACTAAAAGCCATGTTTAATATTTAATTTCACTTTGAAATTTCCATTGTTGTTATATTTCCACAACTTGTGACTTTTGAGACTTTGCAACCATATCCACTTGGGGTGGCCATATCGCTCCCATTGCAAGTATCATGTGTAAATTTAGATATGCTTTTAATTTTTTTATTATCTTAATTGTTGTCTTATTTTTTCTAATTTTCATGTCCCTATAATATTATAACATATTATAAATTTGTATGTGGGTTGCACCAAGCATGTATAGTTTACATTATCCATCTTTCCCTTTGCATCCCTCATCTATTCCATTCATCTCACACACTATATATGAAAGATATAGTCCTTGGCCATCTCGCCACCCTTAGAATTCCTCCTCTCTTTAGTGCCCCTTGTGGATTTCATCTGACTCTACATCCCATCTGGGTTTATAATTTTTTTCCCCGCTGCATTTTCCATTACATACATACAGTGTGTTTCACTCAATCAACCTACACCAATGTAGTTAGTTGACAACCCACCATTGTTTAATCTACCATTTTAGAAACTACCATTGCATCTATTGTAGTTACAAATAAATTGGATGCATCTATGGTTGTTTCCGCTACCTTTACTCCATCGCCCATTGTTCCCTTACAACAAGTTGACCAATTGCTTTCTCTAGCTCCTATCATGTCTCCACCAATGCCTAAGACATTAATGGTAAGATCATTAGTTAATGAAATTATTATCCAAGTTGAATGTTATTTATTTCTTACTTTAGGAGTTTGTAATTTCTACAGAGAGGAATTGTCTAGAGGTTGGGCTCAAAGAGGAGGGAACACACTCAAAACTTATTATCTCATCTACATTGAGTTTTGCAATATTGAATTTTCTTTTCATTTCTTTTGTAATTATGTTAATTGATCAAATATGGTAGACAAAAAGTAGATGAATGTTATTTCCTTTCAAATATTTGGAAAGAAGTACTACTCCTAGATGAAAGAATAATCAAGCTTCCTCCATTTCCATCAGGAGAAACATTGTATTTGGAGATGCACCTGTCAATGGAAAGGGTAGAGGGGATCAATGAGTGACCTACTATGTATCTCATCCATGATGTGCCATTTTGGGAACAAAGTTCCTTTTTGTGTTTAAGGAACAAGCTACCATTATTTTAAGTTTAATCCAAAGATTCCATTGTGACCATTGAACATGAAATTTTGTAAAAAATGTAAAGTTGGACCAATTTTAATTATAGAAACATGGTTTTGGCACATATTTAAAGAATTTTTTAACAAATAACAAATAAAGAACCCACAGGAATTTGGACAAGAGAGAAAAAAGGAAAACAAAAAAATGAGGAATCTAAAAGAGAAAGAAAAAAGAAAAGCGAAAGAATGAGGAATCTATACTTGTGCAAACCGCCATTCATGTTCAAAACAAAGGAAACCAATGATATATTGACAATGGATGCTCAAGTCACATGATAGGGACAAGAGCAAGTTTCCCACTCTGAAAGAACACAATGAAGGAAGTGTGACATTTGGAGATAATTCTACTGTAACTAGAGCTGAAAAAGGTCCTCTTAGTATTAAGGGTTATCAGTTATATATTCCTTGGGATCAGTGCGGAAGAATGAAACATGAAACAAACCAGTGATTCGGTTAGAGTTATTGGCTAACTTTATGTCAAATTGCATAGTTTTGGATGAACAACAAATCAAAATCACCAATTCTGGCTAGTGGTTAAGAATTTAATTAATTGCCCAATCTCCCCATTAACAATGGAAGCCTCTAGACGTCTTGTAGTGCATGTAAGGTTTGCCGTTACACCAAAACCTGATGTTGGTGTAATGCCAAATCTTACATGGTATCAGAGCAGAGGTCTTAGGTTCAATTCCTCGAGCTTCGTCGGAGGTGGAATATAAAACAAGTGGTTTAACTACCACTCTTGGTGATAGGGCCTTGTGCTGGGTTTCAAATGTTCACCAACATCTACAGGTTTTGATGTAATGGCAAACAAGGCAGAGATAGTAAAGCTTTGGGAGATTTATGTAGAAATCCATCGGTTTGTACAAAAGCCTTGTGACAGGGGTATTCACGATACAGGGGACCATCTTGAAGTTCTGTTCCTAACAAGATTAACATGTTCAAATTGGCCATGTTTATTCAGTCACAAATGAATATCGACACTCTTACAAAGTCAATCGAAGCAGTTTCAAAAAGCCTTGTTTGGACCCACAAATTTGTGGGCTGCAAATTTTATTTGACTGTATTGATTCATTTCAGATATTGTTGATAGGTAAGATTAAGAGAACGTGGGCTGCAATTTATGTTTGATTATGTTTGATTGTGTTGATTCATTTCAGATTTTATGAATGGTAACATTACAGACTGCAGAAGTTACTGATTTTTCATCTGTGAATGGGTCATGACATAGCAGAATATTGGATAATCCACGGACAGATATAACCCATCCATGATATTGACGAATACCGTCAATGATGTTGTTAGAATAAGTGACTGCGTTGCTCTTTCTTAACTGAAATCATTTTTCATGGACCGGCACCAACAGGATGATAAAGTCTGTGCATCTATATCCATTGTATTGTTTGGTGTTTAATCATAATGGAGCTGGTAGAGAATCGAGATTGAACTATTTTCCCATGGGATTTCAAGTGATGATTCAGGTTATAGCGAAAATGAAGGCAGTAAGAAGAGGTAAGGAAATACAATGAAATGTCCTCTTCTGAGTTGATTAGTCTGTTAGATGATCTATTTTCGAAACTATGATTGTTATTTTGTATTTTTTATTTATACTTCTAATGAGGAGGCAATCAATCTGCTTATAATGTTTTTGTCTGTTTTTTTTTTCTTTAACATGTTATCAAAACTTACCACCTGATCATAAAATTAAAATAAACCTTTTCACAGAGTGAAAAACACTTACAGAAACCCAGAAGCATCACTCAAAAACGCATACTGCTTCATTCTTTTCTTTATCATACAGCTTGTATATAATGCTTCTGTCTGCTGCATTCTTTTCTTTATCATACAGCTTGTATATACATTTTTAACTCGAGCAGAAATAGAAATTTCGCAACTTCCTACTCGCCATATGTTATTTATGCATTCTCGAACTGAAATTAAGTATTAGTTGTACTGTTTGCAGGTTTGCATGTGCACTGTTCCACAGTTTTGTTAAAGGAGATTCGAGGTAGGGACAGGTATCGATGGAGACAATACATTTTTTTTTTTTTTGTTGGGTACAGCCACGAGTTCAGAAGAACAAAGATGCTGATGCTCACTCTTCTGTATATATTATCGTTTTGAATGCTGGCTCCTCGGGTTCTCAAGAAAGTTCACCTTTGTGGTGATTGTCACCAGTGACGTTGAACAGTATTTAATCTTTCTTTTGGGAAATTGAAAATCACTGGTTCTTTAGGACTGGTGTTTACTGCAAAAACTAGAGGGCGTATTTGTTTTTATGTGTAGAACTCGATGTCTCGTCAACGTTAACCAAAAAAACAATTCTCAAGTTGGTTGGTTGTTCTGGGACAACAAATCCCAACAGGATTTGGGGACAACAATCCAAATGCGAAGGTTTGGACTGTTATGGTGGAAGAGTTTGGACTGTTCTGGCATAGGCATTTCATTGAAAAATGACTCATCATATTTTACCCTAGGAACAATGTCCGAGGATGTTGTATCCTGTTATTGAGTGAGCTATATTCGCCATTGAAGTTTGGTAAATGGAAGTTTGCGACGTTCACCAACAATGGAAGCCTTCAGAAAATATATCTCTGTGGGGTTGTGCATGTGGGGGTTATACATCCATAATCAACATGGTTGTTGGGATTTTAGTCCTTTGTTATACCCTAATAATGGCCATCTTTGGCCATCTTCGCCGAACATGTAGCTAAGCTATGATTTCTCTTCTCATCATGTTTGCAAGGATACAAAAATTGTGGGTCGAATTGAAACAATTAGTCATTATATATATACTTATTTAGATGGATGTTTGAAATGAGGAATTGTTGATTAAAATAGCATTGTTTTTCAACATAAGATTATAATGTAATATTATGAAATTGTCTAAAAGATTAAGTTAAAATAACACAGTTGGTTAAGCAAAGTCGGAAATAATATAACGCTAAGTTTTTATGAAGTGAAGATTTGGATGGCTCAAATCATAAGAGAGAGAAAGATCAATAGTCTAGAATAATTTCCGCAATGCCAAGGTGCATGCTTGTTAAAGATGCAAACAACACTTTGCGGAAGTCATATTTGAAAAGCAAACCCACAATCTGCAATTGTGGAAGACAAATTGTAGAAGCAATTTTGAGAAAAAGTTAAAAAGAAGACCCACAATCTGGAAGCCGAAATTGTGGAAGAAGTTTTGCGAAAGACAAATTGTGGAAACAGTTTCGAGAAAAGTCGAAAAGCAGACCCGCAATTGCGGAAGGAAAGAGTTCCCACAAATTGTGGAAATGGCTATTGCGGAAAGACAGTTTACGGAAAGATAAATGCGGAAAGGTAATTGCAGAAGTGAAAATATAGTTTGCGGAAAGATAAAAGCAGAATGGTAGTTGCGGAAAGACAGTTTGTGGAAAGGTCGTTGCAGAAAGGATTGTTATCAGAATCAGAGTGATGCATTATCACACTGTTAATTCATAGTTTTTGTAAACGAAGAGGTTATTTTATGATTTGTTAATTGGTGAAGGGTCACAATGAAGATACGTGACTGTTAGATGAAGAGGCATGACTGATGGTATATAAGAAAAGCTTTAAACCTTTAGATGAAGAGGCACGACTAATGGCATATAAGAAAAGCTTTAAACCTTTAGATGAGCGTCTATGTACATTCAATTAGAGATCTAAAGGTGTACAAAAGTCAAAGATTCAATTATAAGATAAGGGTGGTTGGGAGGTACAAGGCCAGGTTGCAAGCTTGTAGGGGGTCATAGCCTCCTTCCAGTGGTAGCTGGTGAATAGGGTGTCGAGGCATCATTTCAGTAGTAGTTGATAAACCATGGGGTCGTAGCCTCCTTCCAGTAACTGTTGGTAAATAGGGTGTTGTAGCATTCTGTCAGTTGTAGCTGTCAAAAATATTGTAAATAAATTTTTGCAGTAATAGGAAGCATTGGTGGTTTTTCCAATTTGGGTTCCACGATAATATTGTGTGTTTAGTGTTTGTTGTTGGTTTTGTTTTAAAGTGATACAAATTTAAATAGATTTCTTAATACTGATTCAACCCCCCCTCTCAGTATTACTTTATTTTCTAACAATTTGTATCAAAGCGAGCTCTTCACTAAAAGTTTAAACACTTGAAGGGAGATCTTTTATCACTATGGATTAATAAGTAAAAACATCCTCCAATGTTCCAATATTCAATATTGGAGAATATTATGCTTTCTGGAGCAATAGGATGAAAATCTATATAATGTCTATTGGACTAGATGTTTGGTTATCTGTACAAACAGGGTATATATATCCAAAATATCCTCCCCCGGACCTTAAAGAAATAAAACAATTTGGATACAATGCTAAAACTGTTAATGCAATCTTAGATGGATTAGCCATAATAGTCTTTGCCAAAGTGATGCATTGCAAAACAACAAAGGAGATCTGGGACAAATTGCAGACCATCTATGAAGGAGACATCAAGGTAAAAAGGGCCAAACTCCATAATTTTAAAACTCAATTTGAAAGTCTAAAAATAAAAGAAGAAGAAAGCATTTCAGAATACATTCAGAGAATTGATGAAATTGTTAATGCAACTCAAGGGATAGGAGCAGAATTTGAAGAAAATGAAATAGTTTAAAAAGTACTAAGATCACTTCCAATGATTTACAATCCGGAGATTTCTTCCCTAGAAGATAGAGAAGATATTGACAAACTCATCATGGGAGAACTATATGGGATCCTCATAGCTTATGAAATGAGGATTGGGCAAGATAATTCTCAAAAGAAGGAAGCAACTTTTAAAGCATCTAAGGTAGCTAAGAAATCTAAGACAAAAATTCAATCAGAAGACTCTGATAATGAAGAAGCACTTCTTGTTAAAAATATTAAGAGAGGTATTAGTAAGTACAAAGGGAAATTGCCCTTAAAATGTTTTAACTGTGGGGAAATTGGTCCCTTTACTTCCAAATGCCCTTATCCCAAACAAAAATATGATGACTCAGTTCCCTAAAGATTCAAAGAAGAACAAGAGAATTTAAAAAAATAAAACAAAAAGGAATACCTTTTATTCCATGGATGATAACTGCTCAAATGAGTCTAGTGAAGATTGGTGAAGATGAAGATGAAGATGCTGAAGTCCTATTCATGGGAATAGATAGCAAAATCCCTGAAGAAGAAGTAGAAGGTGTGGTCGGTAGATCCTAAAGAAGAACTTGTAAGTGCTCTTGAAGAATTACAGAAGTATAAAAGGATGTACAAAAAATAAAAAAATCATATACATAATTTGAGGAGGAAAACAATGATGCATAAATAATTATTGTTGACTTAAAATGGTTGAAAAAGATCTAGAACAACAACTCAAGAAAAGAGAGCAAGAATTAGAAAAGTTCGAAGCTGAATTGATCTTGCTTGGAAAGAAGACAAATGAAGAATCTCTTCAATCAAAGCTTAAGAGCAGTTCAAAAACTCTTGATGACATCCTAAGCTATCAAGGATCATCTAGTAATAAAACTGGACTAGGTTATGGAAAACAAAAGAAGACAAAACAATCCTCCTTCATAAATAATGAAGGAAATAAAAGAAGTTATGTTGATGCACTTATGAGACCAGTTGTAAAGGAATAAAATAAAAAAATTGCTCTCTCTTTGTCACATCCCCTCTCGTCCACTAGAGAGAGAATGCGACCATTTCTGCTACCTAATTGATGCAGGAGCATCCAGCTCGAAGTTCACTCTATTCAAGTATGTGTATAAATTATCTAACTTCCCAATAGCAGAGAAATGGATCCTGTCAGTGATCAATTTGACGATCTATGAAGAAATATATCAGAGGAGATCGAACGACAGAGAGAGATCGCGACAGAAATCGATGGTCATAATCTATTATGCATCTGGAACCAAATTAACGACTGAGAATCAACACGCAAGAATCAACGATGCAGAAATATTGAGTTTGTGGAAATGAGGAAATATAGAAATTGTGATCCTGCATACTGCATCTCGCATGCGGAATAGACCGTTGCGAAAAGGAGAGTTGCGAAAGGAGATCTGTGGGGAAATTGCTATCTTGCTTCCCGCATCCTGCATCCTGCATGTGGAATAGACCGTTGCTGATATAGTTCATTTCGGAAATAGAGACTATGAAGCCGCATCCTGCATCCCACAAGTTGTGGAAAGAGATCTGCAAGGAATAGAATTTACAGAAGAACGTTTCTGTATCCCGCATTCCGTAGAGTTGTGGAAGGAAGATTCCTGTCATGGAATTCAACCTGTCAATAGAAGTCTTGGACATATTTGGTCATTCAGTCCATCACCAATCTAAGCCCCATAACATAATTTGAAAATGCATTGAAAGAAAACATACATAGATGCATACAATTGCAATTATACAACAGAAACAATTTATCCATTCAACACATTAAACATGTTCATCATATTTTATCAAGCAAATGCAAATGCAGATATTAACAAAAAGATACTTATCTTTGAAAGAAGCTCGTCCCATAACCAACTATGTCACTGCAACGTTCCACCCAACCATAGGCCAGTGTGCTCATAAATATCTCAGCAACACTGCCACCCTCGAGATGGGCATGATTCCCACAAGGAATAAGGGAACACTAGCAGACTCACACATAGCCAAGGATACAATAAAAACTTAGCCAAGCCAACACAATTGGGTTTACAGACTGTCCAGCCAAGGATTACACACAAGGACAAGTGCACAATAAGACACATCCAAGCCAAGATCCATTTGGGTTAATAGGCTACCATCCAAGCCAATCCCCCTTGGGGCAATAGGATGCTATGGCAGTGGAAAGGTAGAAAGGCTAAGCTAGTGTTTCATTCAAGAGCTAGGGACACCTACACAAGATCTATTTGGCTTGGTATCCACAATAACTACACCCCAACACAAGGAAGCATCCCCTTCTCTGCTCCACAGTCCCTCGGGCTATGCCTTCCCTTCCGGTGCTTTCCAGGGCCGTGCAGTGGGGATTTACTAGCCACTCTTATATTTTCACGAGGTTCCTCTCCGCACTAGGTTAACAAGCCCCTTCCTCTTCTCTCCCACCTTGAAGTCTTGCATACAAATCAGACCCAAACCAAGGTGCACGTCACAACAACCACAAGATAAAACACAGTAAATAGGCTCCACTCACTCTGTAACATAGGAGACCACTGTAGAAACATTTTCACAGTAAACAGGCTCCACTCACTCTATAATGTAAATTTTTTTATCATATTAATTATTATGGGATATTTTAATTTTGAAATATTTTTAAAATAGTGTATATATATAAATTTGCATAACATTGTTTTTATTTATTGGTAAAAATATCAGAAGTCTTGATTCTTTAGTAGATGTGGGTTTTAAAGAGTTTTAAAGATTGGTTTAAAGGATTTTATCATCATTAAAGGTATATATGGTTTATAAAGAAGTTATTAATTGTGAAAGGAGAGGATGGACACACAAAGGAGGGATCGGAGGGTTTGCAAAGTGATCTTGAAAACTCTATTTTGGAGGTAAAGGAGCGAATTTAGCAAACTTGGAGTCCAACTGATCGGGGTCCTGATAAGCCTAGTACCTACCAAGAGAAAAAATCGGGATTTTTTTTTCCTGCTATTGTCGTCTCCTTTAACCTTTCATTCTAGGTTTTCCATGGTCTTCCATTTCTTTTCTTGGTGTTATCATTTTCTGGGAGAAGTGTTCTGTGGTTATTTTCAAACCTTTTAGAGGTAGGGTTTCTTTTGGATGTGACAAGAGTCATAGTTATGTGTCTATAATGGCGATGGGTTTCATCGGTGGTTTTAGATGGGGGCAATTTCAACATAACTCATTTTTACCCAAAGAAACCCTCCTTCCGTCACTTTGATGGTTTCCTCTCCGACTGCTCAGCCTGCAAGATCTGTAAAAACCCTTCTAGGATCGAGAAGGAACCATATTGATAACTACCTGCTCCAACCAGAGTTTGCGAAAACTTCTCCAGTCACTAGAGTGAAGGCTAGACATCGTCGACGACTTAAGGCCATCAAAGCAAAATCTAGTTTTGCCAGGTTTGAGTTAGGAGTTGATGTGAATATTGATCATGTTGAAATGCTGAAAAAATGGTCACTGGTAGGTCGAATCGAATCAATGAAGTCAAATAAGGAGGACTTACAAGCTTGGGTGAACAAATTATGGGTTCTAGAAGTCGGATATGCCCCTCGCATAAATATTTTTCTCAAAGGTGGGATTATTATCATCTTTCCAGATGAGGAGAAGCTTCTGAAAATCCCGGGGAGCGTTTGTCTCTTCAATGAAGGTTCATTGATTCTAAAATGTTGGCATATTGAATTCAACCTTGCAAAGGAACTTGAAACAAAGCCACATCTCTGGATGCTTCTCCAAGGTTTTCTTCTTGAGATTTGGACGTAGAATGTATTGGAAGGTCTTGCTAATTCGGTGGGGAGGTTTATTAGGGTGGATAAAACCTCTCTCCATGGCATAAAGAAAACTATAGCTAGTGTTATGGTTGAACTTGATATCGTGGAAGGATTACCAGCTAAAGTTGAAAAATACTGGGGATCTAGGGTTTTTTTCGAGAGATTGGATTATCTACACATTTTATTTCATGGTTATTTTTGTTGAAACATTGGACATGTTAAGGCTAGTTGTCCTTATCTATTGTATGGAAATTCTCTGGATCTCTTTGGTTCACAAACAACTTCTCCACTGGTGCCTCTTTCCAGCATGGGAGAGAATAACCATTGTTTGGCTTCCAGAAGTCTGCAAAATGCCTCAGGTAAGAGCAACACAGACTCTTTTACTCATTATGAAGATGTCACTAAAGAAGAGCTCAAGTTTTACCTTTCTGTTGAAAAAGATTTTAATACTAAGCTTTCTTATGCGGAAAATCTTGTATCGTTGGAACTTGCATCAATTTTTTCTTATGTGAAAAACCTTGTAATGATTGAGCTTTATGATTCTTTTGGTTTAGCCAAGGATACCCAGACCCCTTCTGCTACTAGAAATTTGGGTTGTGCTTTTGAAAATGTCTCTTCTAGGGTTTCTTTGGAAAAAAGGGATTGAAAAGTTTACTCCTCAACACCCTTTTCTTATGAACCAAACCCCCTTTATCTCACCTTAGAAGTAAGCTTAGTTGAAAAAGGTAACAAAACGCACGTTGCTTCGAAAACTCATTTCAATTCGAATACTGAAATCCTTAAAGAAATAGGTTATAATCCCTCAGATGCCAAGGAATTCAAAGCTCCTCTTGAAGTATTTTCTAAAATCCTTCTTCAAACCCTAACATTAGCTCGACCAAGTCCAGCCGTTACCAAAATGCCACGATTAGAAAAAAGAAAAAATCCAATTCATCTTCTTTGGGCACTAGTCCTTTGAATTATATACCCCTTTCAGTCAGATTGGAGGAAGTTGTTTCAGATAAAAAATATCTTGTACTTGTTGTGCCTGGTGAACTTAGAGCTTTGAATACCCATGTTATTGTTATCCAATGACCTTCATCTCCCTGAACGTTAGGGGTTTGGGTAAGGATGAAAGGGTTAGGGTGTTAGGATAAGTAATAATGAATTATCTGGTATATTGGTAAAGTATCATTTAAAGGCATAGAATAACTCTAATATTAAAAAATAGAGCTATCCCACATGCATCATTGTAATTATATCCTTTGTAACCATTCTCTATATAAATATGTGGAAATTCATTTATCCCACATGTGTTATGGGATGTATTTAATCCAAATCTGTTGGTATATAAGAGAGGTGGAGGATACCCTTTTGGGTATGTGTTTATTGTAGTTCATCACACATCACAAGTTGTATATGTCATGTGTACACACATAATTAGGTGATGGAGCTTGATGTGATGCATATGTGAGGATGCCATATAATATTGGAGATCTATTTGCATAATAATGGAAGATGCAACCCTTCCCATGGACATAGCCCATTTTGGGTGAACCACGTATATCAGTGTTCTGTTGTTGTTCTCTTTTCTCCAAATTTATTTCATGCTTTATGTTGCTTGGTAGATAAAAGGATAGACTAGTAATGCTTTCCTTATTTTATATTGTGTTATGATATTATTTCATATGTTCACAATATTCTAACATGGTTGCTGGGCCAGGAAAAGAGCACAAGGAAGAATCCACCACGCAAGCGCAAGAGGAAAAGAGGGCGCACGACAAGAGAAAAGCAGGTAAAGGAAGAAGTGTGAGCGCAGAGCAAAGGATATCTGTGCTGAAGAAGGTAGATCCAAGTCGGTGGAAGAGGCGGGTAGAAGAGTTAAACCAGAATAGGTGAAAGTCATGGAATATTGTAGAAGGACGAACCGACAGAAGACCAAGGAAAGTTTTGCGGCTAATTATGACCAGCATAGACATACTGGAAGACATTTCCGCGGCTAGTTAAGGCTATGGTTAATGTCATATAGGACTTTTGTGGCCAGTTGGGCCTGGCATTAATGTAATCATAGATATTTTGTAGCTACTTTCGTTTGTAATAATTGAGTTGTACTCAGTCGACCCTGCTCGGTCTTCTAAATTTTATAAATAGGAGGAACCCACTCTTTCTAATGGTTATCTTCAGTATTGTTTGATGTTGGTTCGGTAAGTTAGATGCAGTTAGAAGAGTAGAAGTGTTGTTGAATCAGAAGAGGAGTCTAGTAGAAGTAGAAGGTTGTTGAGATGCAGATTTGCAGCTGAGTGCGTAGACTGTTAACAGAAGTAATCTGCAGCTGAGTGCGTAGACAGTCAAGTAGAAGAGTCTATCTAGGCTATGTCCGGATTAGTAGGAGTAGATAGAAGCAATAAACCAGAGAGCATGAGAGAAAGAAGATTGATTTAGATAGAAATATCTTAAGAACAATCTACAAGGTGCTGCCTATATTTCTCATGCTAGATGAAGAGCATCTTGGTGGTTTTTCCCAGATGGGTTTCCACGTTATTTTTTGTGTTGAATGAATGAATTCTATCAGATATTGGATGTTATGTGAATGGTTGTTTGCTTTATATTGGTACAGTTACTGTTGAATTTAGGTCGCAATATTACCCATCAGTGAATGAATGTTTGAATGGTTAAAGCATTGTCGACATGTATGTAAGATTTCATGGTTAAACTTGCTAAGTCATAATATAAGTCACACATTGTTCATTATAACTAAGGAATCATTTTGTGACGCATAGTTGCACCAGTTGTTAAGTGGATAAGGAAAACCTTTTATCGCGCATCGGTTGTGGCACAATTGTACCTCCATTGCATAGTAATAGACTCCATACTCCTATCTCTGTCGAGCACCTTGGTTGTGCGCTAAGGGACTATAATCCCTCACCAACTCCAAAAACATGGTTCTGGTAGTTACACATTAAGATATCTCGGGTGAGACTGCGCTTGCCTCACGGGTGTTTTTGATTGAGATTTCTCTATCGGGACGATGTCTTTTGGTGTCTTGTTGGTATTTTGTTGTTGATTGAACCTTGGATCACGTAAGTAAGGAGATAGAGGCCAACAAATGGTTCTGTTGTTGGGACCGTTAATCATTTGTGTCGAGGGAAATGTTTTGGCATCCGACAAAAAACAAAATAGAGAACTTCCTGGAGTCTAAAATGATAGCATTCGTGCAAGGAGAGAGCATAGGATCACGGTTGAGCACAGAATACTCTTTAGACCAATACATATATTTTGATATTTACGATATCTTCTTCGCAGAGTTTCCCATTATGCTGCACGAGTGGTTGTCAATATTAGTGACTAGGAAGACAAATTTCAAGAGAAGAGAAGTGGTTGAGTGGAGCGATCAGTTGGTTTGCGAGATAACCAGTGTAAGTAACACCATCTCTAGAGCTATTGATTTTTGGGTCGATAGTATTTTGCAAGGGTATATTACTGAGTTTGTAGTAGAGACTATAAACTCATATAGTGAGGCTGAAAGAATTTTTTTCCAAGGACTACGAAGAAGGTATGTTCTATCTATTGGCACATGGATAAAGATGCTAGTTTATGAGAAGGGTATTTTGTAGTTGATTATTTGAGCTGCATATCCAAGGAGAGGGGTTATGTCGCTGACAATCTGCAAAAAAGATGGGAAACGATGAGCTGATATGTTCCTTGGAAGTACAGAATCTAAACTAGAAGTACGATTCCTAAGGAGTGGAAGGAGATTAAGGTACGGGAAAAGGAGAAAGACAAGTCCTATTCTGTTCAAAGAAAGTGAGCATGAACTTCGGTCGTAGCTAGACAAAGGGTCTTGCGAGGAAGAGGAAGAGTATCAACCGATATCTGAAGCAGAAGAGTCAGCAGAAACTATGGAGACACCAATATCAGGGTGCGACTACATCACACCCGGAGTATCACCAGAGGTAAAGTCTAGAGCTTCATCTCCTGAAAGAGTTGTTAATACCGATAGTGCTAGTACTGTGACTAGCATGTAGGAAGGTACACCTCCACTAGAGTATTCATGAGATAACCCCGACGCCAAATCAATGGCTGGGGCAGATATTAGACTACCCACATTCAATGGGAATGAATCAAAGGATCCAGAGCAGCATTGGTTCCTCTGTGAAGCTATGTGGATGGTTCACCTCATTCATAATGCGGACCTAAAGAAAGCATAGATGATCACGACTCTGAGGGGTCGCACGCTGGGTTGGTTTATGAAGTTCTGCATAGTACCACCAGGAACGCCACATAAGACCCTTGTCACAATGATCTGTGAGTTCAAAAAACCTAAATCTGAGTCATAGTGCATCACGAAGATCAAAGAGATAAAATAATCATTGACAGGGTCTGTATGGGACTTTGACCAGCAGTTTAAAACCTTGATGGTAAAATTAAGTTTCCAAATGTCGGATGTGTAGCATAAAGAGTGGTTTATTGTTTCGTTGTTACCACACATCCGAGGCCCATTGATGCAACAAAATATCGAGTCAAAGACAGAAGCGCTAGAGTTGGAAATGAAGCTGGAAGCTTCACCAATCGGTGATGGTGCCGCACGAATGGTGCATATTCAGTCGCAGCTGGCTAATATGACGATACAGCATCAGGATATCAAGAAGGAAAAGGAGGCTCAAGAAGCCTTGTGGTGCACGAAGTGTAGAATGGATGGACACACCAAGGATAATTATCTGACCTACATGAACTATATCTTGTCAGGTGCGCCAAACCCATTGAGTGCCCACGAATTACCCTGGTGTCGCATATGCCAGTCTAGAGGACATCGCAATGAGGAATGTATATACTTGCAAAAAGTTGTAAGTACCCCAGCAAGCTTGTTCTGAAAATTTTGTAAGTCAATAGGCAACGAAGAGAAAGATTGTAGGGCATACCAGCTCCTGAAGGAAAGGACGGTCGACATCTACTTGATGAATAATGATGGACAACCTCAGGTTGAACCAACGCAAGCATCCTATCAGCCTGCACAATTCCCACCCAATCAGTATTGAAACCAGTATCAGCCACAGTATGTTCCTCAACATTAGTATGCACCACATAATCATTATCAGCCACAATACCAGCATAATTAGTACCCCCCACAACAACCACACCCATAGGGAAGGGGTGGTGGAAACTTCAGAGGTTGAGGGAGGAGGATTTGGCAGAGGAAGAGGTTAGGTTACATGCTATAATTGTGGATAGTTGGGTCATTATGCCAGAGATTGTCAGGAACCTGCAAAGACATTCTCATATTGTAAAGTGCAAGACCATAATGTATAGCAGTGTCCAAAGTTGATTGCAAAGTGGCAAGCTAGGACCATTATAGGTCCTAACCCTGTGTAGAATCCGAATCCTAACTTGAATGTTCAGAGGATTGCTGTTGAGCCAAGAGAGCTAATATTTGTTGTCGTAACATGAGGAGGTGCAACGACCATAGTTGATCAAGATGCACCACAAGAAAAATTGCAACCGTAGGTACTACCCATGGTGCAGAAGAAAGTACCATTTGACATTATAAAATAGAAGCAATTATTTTTGGACATGCGATCAGAGTTCGTAGATCAAGAAAAACCATCGATGTCAGGTTAAGTCAGGGATATGCTTGAACGCTTCTAACATCTATTCTAGAAGCAAATCCCGAAAAAGGTTAGTAATCTCAAATCATTTATGTCAAGTTTCTTAGTGCTAATTCAGGATAAAGATGCTATCGTAGAACTACAAGCACTGATAGAAGAAACCCTAGAAGAGTCGCTACCATAAAGGAGAGTTAACCAGGTTAAAAAGAAATTTAAAACTGGGTGTGAGTTAAGAATGACTATGCATATAGGAGACCATGACATGAATTACATCATTTTAGACCTGGGCTTGTACGTCAATATTTTGACATGACAAACTTGGGAAAGTATGGGAAATCCATGCTTGGACTAGTCTCCTGTCTAGTTGCGACTTGAAAATCAGGAAAAGTTTCTACCAATTGGTCGGTTGAGTCAAGTACCTGTTGACTGGGCGTGAGTTGCTACCATAAAGGAGAGTTAACCAGGTTAAAAAGAAATTTAAAACCGGGCGTGAGTTAAGAATGATTATGCATATAGGCGACCATGAAATGAATTACATCATTTTAGACCTGGGCTTGGACGTCAATATTTTGACGTGACAAACTTGGGAAAGTATGGGAAATCCACGCTTGGACTGGTCTCCTATCTAGTTGCGACTTGCAAATCAGGCAAAGGTTCTACCAATTGGTCGGTTGAGTCAAGTACCTGTTGACATTGAAGGGTTGCGCACATTTGCAGAATTCGAAGTTATTAATATTGTCGATGACACGAACCCATATCTCGTGATGCTGGGCATATATTGGGCCATAGATAATCAGACCATTATAAATTTCAAGAAAAGGATACTCTCATTCGAGGATAATGAGATGAGGGTAGTGTCTCCCATTGATCCATTAGAGGGGTAGAGATACGTCGAGCCTATCTACAATGAGGGATAGGGTGACTATCTTTACCAAATCCACAACATCACTACCTTATAATAAGATTATATCAATCCGACAGTAGATGGAAACCTAAGCTGGAAGAGTGCTAGTTCATGCACATCTAACTCAGGAGAGGCCTTGGAGAATTGGAAAAATCGACTGCATGAGGTCTCTATGAGGAGGTGCGCCAAAATCACAAGGTTTGTAAGATGGGTGGAGAATGAGATACAAGAGATGCCCACCTATGAGGGTTTACCTAACCTTGTGACCTTCCTCCACGAATTTGAAGGACTTGTAATAGTCACAACGCTTGTCTACGTTAGACCATGTACTAAAGGCTACGCCCACTAGATGGTGGGGTACACACAAGCAGTCCATATCAGAATGGCCATAGTACAGAAGGTTACTGGAAGCCAGATTCGGTGAAGAAGTCACCACTGTGAGTCACAAGTACACAGGGTTGTCAAACCTCGTCGAGCACATAAATCAGTATCGCACCACATTTGTAGAATACCTGCGTCAAGAATTGGTCCATCATTTTATTCACACATTGGAAATGACTCCTTGAAGCTGGTATACATCTATGGAGTTGCGATAAGGAACTCAGTATTGGGAAGAGGCAGCTAAACAATTCATGCACACATTTGAATTTGCTGATGATAAACCTACAGTTGATGCTATGCTTCAAACAATAAAGGAAAAAATATTTGCTGAAATCTTTGTCGAAGAGGCAAATTCCCACTAGTACAGCGTGACCATCCAGCAATGGATGGCCTGCTGTCATCTAGCTGGAGACCCAGATGCTGATCCAATTAAGATAAATATACTAGAATCAGAGGGTACACGTGCAGTTCAAGGAAGTGTTTTTTTAAGCGACCAGTTCCTGAAACCGCTGAAAATAAAGAAAGTAAACATTGGGTCTCTAGAGAATCCAAAGTTCGCCAATATAGGAGATTATTAGGATGCAGAGATAGTCACGAAGATCACAAACTTGATACATGAGTATCATGACCTATTTCCAACCAATTTCTCAGAGATGAAGGGAATAGTTGACGACCTGGGAGAGATGAAAATACCCTTGAAACCAGATGCTAAGCCAGTCAAACAGGGACCTTATATGTTGAATCCAAGGTATAAAGAAAAGTTAAAAGCTGAATTGGATCGCATGCTCGATGCAAGAATTATTGAACTTGTTGAGGAATTAGAGTGGATCAGCCCTATAGTGATCCAGGATAAGAAAACGACATCCAAAGTCAGGATCTATGTCGACCTAAGGAAGCTGAATGATGCATGCCTGGATGATCCATTCCCAACACCATTTACAGATGAAGTACTAGAAAGCATCGGAGGGCAATAGTTGTATCCATTCACTGATGGCTTCTATGGATACCATCAATTCAGGATCACGAAGGAGGATCGTCATAAAATGACCTTTGTCACAGAATGAGGATGTTACTAGTATACAGTAATTCCCTTTGGACTCAACAATGCACTTGCTATTTTTTCTAGAATAGTAGTTTCTTCTTTTAAAGATTTCATTCACAAATTCATTGAAGTCTACTTTAATGATTGGATGGTGTTTGGTCTAGTAAGAGACCATATTGAGAGTTTTCACATGATGTTGGTCTGTTGTCACCAGTATTAGATCGCGCTTAATTCCAAGAAATGTATTTTTCATGCACCATTTGGTGTGCTGTTGGGTCATGTTGTATGTCGCGATGGAATTTTGGTCGACCCAACAAAAGTTGTGATTATCCTTGACTTACCACCAACCACATCAGTCATGCAACTCAAATCAGTGGTATGACACACAGGATACTATAGGAATTTTATCAGAGGATATGCAGAGATCACTGCACCTATGGAAAAGTTGTTGAAGAAAGATGCAAAGTTTCAGTGGATGGAACCTTGTCAAGAAATCTTGGATACGTTAAAAAATAACATTACCACTGCACTAATGCTTGTGTTTCAGACTAGAAGAAGGAGTTCCATGTTCGTGTCAATGCATCGTCTCTCGCGCTTGGCATTTTCTTGACGCAACCAGGAGAGTGTGTGCTTGAACACCCCATTGCTTTTCCAGCAAAAAAGTGTCGACGTCAGAGAAAAAATACACCACGATAGAGAGAGAAGGCCTCACTATGGTCTATGCGCTTCAGAAGTTTCAACATTACTTATTGGGTGGAGATTTCAAAATGTACACTGATCATTAAGATTTAAAGTACCTAGTCAACAAGCTAGTGTTGGGGGGCGGGATCTGCTGATGGCCCCTCTTGTTTCAAAATTTTGACTTTGAGGTCATAGTTAAACTTGGTCGACTGAACGTTGGGCCAGACCACCTGTCACGAATTGAAAGTAGTGAAGAACCAATTAGTTTGGAGGATATATTTCTCGACGCGCAACTATTTGCGATCCACGTGATGGATGATCAAAATACGGAGTTTAACGCTATCATCCATCTCCTCAGCACATGTTATTCACCTGAAGGATTATCCACTAACCAGAATAAACATTTGGTTGTTAGAGCTGCTGATTATACGTTGATTGCAAAACACCTATATAAGCTAGGCACGAATGAGATATTACGTCGATGTGTTTTTTTACTATGAGTGACCTTGGGTAATGAGTGAATCACATGGCGGTGTCGCAGGAGGACACTATGGAGGAAAGGAAATTGTGTGCAAGATATTAGAAGAAGGACCATGGTCATACATATGGATACTAAGAGATTTTTTCACCGCTGTGATATCTGCCAAAGAACAGGGAAACCATCGCGTAGCGACGAGATGTCGCTTACGCCATAGACAACACTACAAGCGTTTGACGAGTGGGTTGTTAATTTTTTTGGACCGATCAGTCTACCAGGAAAGAGGATTGGCACACGCTACATTATCACTGCAACATATTACTTAACCAGATAGGTAGAAGTTGCACCTGTTAAAGATTGCACCACTGTGACTGCGATGGAATTTTTATTTGAAAATGTAGTGACCAGATTGGGTTTTCCAAAAATTATACTCAGCGACCAAGGTACACATTTTGTTAACAAAATGATTGCTGAGATTACTATAGAGTTCCATATATAGCATAAGAAGACCACACCCTATAATCCTCAGGTGAATGGAATGGTTGAAGCCTTCAAGAAGATTCTGGAGAATGCATTAACCAAAGTATGTAACGTGCACTGAGATGATTGGGATTAGAAAGTGTCAGCTCTGCTATGGGCGTATCGTACAAGTTGAAAGCGACTAATAGGGCACACCCCATTTATACTGGTGTATGGACATGGATTTTTCATGGTAATGGATTACATTGTTCTGAGCCTACGGATTTTTTCATTGATAGAGATGACCAACGGAGATGTTGTTGAGAAAAGGTTGTCGCAGCTTGTTTAGATGGAAGAAGAATGCTTCGTCGTAGGATTCCATCAAACTGTCGAGAAGAAAAGGAAAAAAGCATGGCATGATCAGCATATCCTGGTTAAGACATTCAAAGTCGGAGGACTGAGTGCACTGCAGGGACAATAGAAATTGCAGAATAGTGCGCACAAGGAGTAACCTTCAACTGGTCACAGTTCCGACTGAATGAGCTCATGGAGGATGCAGAGTAGGCACAGGAGGAATCTAAAGCTAAGTTTCACTACTCCTATCTTCTATTCTGCTTTCTTTTGTTCTGTGGTCCGACCCACTGGACTACCAGCCAATGGATGTCCTAGTGCTTTTCCTTGGCGCAAAGTATCAGAACCTCTGGGAGAACAAGGAGGATAAGATTCGCCAGACTGACAATCACATCATTTTATTTCTGCACAGTGAGGCGCTACGCGATGTTATAAGGCGGTCACACAGAATATAGAAAGTGATAATGCAAAGGTTTGTTACATTTATAAATTTTTAGACTAGTGTTCATAACATTATTATGGAGCCAATTAAGGACCTGACCAAGCAAGTGCATCAGGCAGGGTTTATGATCACAAATGATGATGTGGACGAAGTCATCCAGGACTGGCCGACATAATGGAGCGGCCCAGTCGAGGAGCAGATGGACGAAGGAGGAAACCAGGGAGGAGAGGGCCAAGGAAACGACCAAGGGAATGGTCAAGGGCATGACCATTATGATGGGCAAGGAAATGACGAAGGTGACATCTAGGGTAATCAAATGCTAAGCTCCGATGATGATGATAGTGTGTGAAGCAAGGATGATGATGATGACTCTGATGGCACACCTACTGATGAGGATGTCAAGAAGGCCCGGGAAGAGGCGCATCAGCTGCAACGTAAGAAAGGGAAAGCAGACAAATCGGCTAACACTATTAACTTAGCCGAGGAGGACATAGGCTTGTTGTCTGATGCAATCGCACAAGTGGCCAAGTCCAACTTAAAAGGGATAAGTAAGAAGAAGCTGCGACTGACTAGCAAGCTGGAAAAACACATAAATCAATTGACAGAGGTTGTAAACAAATTCAAATCCACCGTGGAGGCCAAAACTTATAGGGTGGATCCCAGTATCCCGTTAGTAACACCAGAGCTGGTGCCATTGATAAAAAAATAAATCTAGGCACGAGTAATGGATATGGGGACGCCTGAGTTCGATAATGTTGTGCATGGGTTTGGGACATTGAACATGGACTTCTCTATTTAGGCCACCAAATTCTATGCTATCTAGCAGGCGGCTGTGACTGAGGTATGCCTCAGAGAAAATGTGGTGTCATATCAGGCCACCAAGCAGAAAAGAAATGCGAAAACATGTAAGACCCTCCTTAGAGAAAAGGAGTAGGAAATTGAGGCCAGAGAGAAGATTAGGCTTGCACTTGCTGAAGCCATCAAAGGTACAGTCGCAAAGTTCCCACCGGAATATGAAGACTCAGTTGATCGGATTGGCCACCTCTCCAAGATCATGGTGGAACCCAAGAAGCAAGTGGAAGAGCTTCAGGAAAAGCATGTACCAAGCACACCTCCTGAGGTTCTTGAAGAGATAAGAAAAACAGTGTTTGAGGATGTTGCGAGGATAAGCAAAGGAGAAAAGATTTGCATTGAGGAAGTGGAATCCATTTGAGTGATGTGGGAAGCGCTTCTGGAGGATGAGATTGTGGAGAAGATCAAGGAAAATGCATGACAAGTTGATGAGAAAATCACTGCGGTGAAGGCAGAGATGAAGAAGCTACTACTTAAGGAGAAGGTGACAAAGATTGCTAAGATCAAGCACTTCCAACAGGAAGTCCAAGCTCATTGTGACCAAGAGCGGACTAGGAATGAGGAAGTAGATGTGCACCAATCGGAAGCAGCACACATTACAAGGCTTATTCAGACTGTACAACAAAAGTTTCAGCATATTCTACAGTCATTAGAATCAGGACCGTCAAAACACATCAGTTTCGACCGTGTGGAACAATTGAGTAAGCAGGCGGAGGAAGCAACAGAGGAAGTTGCCAAGGTGCGACAAATTTTGAAGGAATTTCAGGAGAAGGTTGGTCCTGTCACGCAGCCTGAGCCATAGGCTTGAGTTTTGTGACCACTTAAATTTTGCTAAGGCATCATTTTTTCTTAGTGGCTCGGGACGAGCCACATGTGAGTGTTGGGGGCCTATTGGGATAGGAAAAGTGCACAATGAAGAATCTACCGTGTAAGTGCAAGAGGAAAAGAGGGCATGTGACGAGAGAAAAGAATGTAAAGGAATAAGCACAAGCACAGAGAAGAGGATAGTTGTGACAAGGAAGGAAGATCCCAGTCACTGGAAGAGGAAGGTAGAAGAGTTAACGAAGAACAGGTGAAATTCATGGAAGACTGCAGAAGGACGAACCGACAGAAGACCAAGGACAATTTTGTGACTAATTATGACCCATACAGACAGACTGAAAGATGTTTCTGCGGCTAGTTAAGGTTGTGGTTAATGTCATACAAGACTTTTGTGGCCATTTGGGCCTGGCATTAATATAATCGATCTTGTAAATGTTATAAATAGGAGGAACCCGCTCTATATAAGGGTTAGCTTCAATATTGTTTGATGTTGGTTTGGTAATTTAGACGTAGTTAGAAGAGTAGAAGTGTTGTTGACTCAAAAGAGGAGTCTAGTAGAAGTAGAAAGATGTTGAGCCGCAGATATGCAACTGAGTGCGCATACTGTAGTAGAAGTAAACTACAGCTAATTGCAGAGATAGTCAAGTAGAAGAGTCGATCCAAGCTGCGTGTGGATGAGTAGGAGTAGATAGAAGCAATGAACCAGAGAGCATGAGAGTAAGAAGATCGAGTTAGATAGACATATCTTCAGAACAATATGCAAGTCGGAGATTGCAAGGTGCTACCTATATTTCTCATGCCAGATGAAGAACACCTTGGTGGTTTTTCCCAGATGGGTTTCCACGTTATTTCTTGTGTCGAATGAATGAATGCCGTCAGATATTCAATGTTATGTGAATGGTTGTTTGCTTTATATTGGTATAGTTACTATTGAATGTATGTCGCATTATTACCCATCAGTGAATGAATGTTTGAATGGTTAAAGAATCATTGACATGTATGTACGATTTCATGGTTAAACCTACTAAGTTATAATATAAGTCGTGCACTATTCATTATAAGTAAGGAATCAGCTGCGTCACACAGTTGTGCCAGTTGTTAAGTGGCTAAGGACAAGGTTGTGTCGTGTGTCGGTTGTGGCACACAGTTGCACCTCCATCACATAGTAATAGACTCCATCCTCCTATCTCTATCGAGCACCTTGGCCGTGCACCAAGGGACTATAATCCCTCGCCAACTGCAGAAACATGGTTCTGACAGTTACACATTAAGATATCTCAGGTGAGACTGCGCTTACCTAGCGGGTGTTGCTGACTGAGATTGCTCTGTCGGGACGATGTATTTTGGTGTCTTTTTGGCATTGTGTTGTTCATTGAACCTTGGGTTGCGTAAGTAAGGAGATAGAGGCCAACAATGGTATCAAAGTAGGTTGCTATGCTCTACCTTCTTCGGTAATTTTTTTATTATTTATTTTCAAGCAACTTATGTTCATGATTTTACTTGGGATTTTAATTTTTGTGGTTTTGTGACCCGATCTATAATACCCTACATATTTGAATTTTTTTCTTTCAAACTAACCCTTGTGGAAAAGTGTTTAATGTAAAATTGGACAACGACTTTTAGATGTTTTTTTAACACTTCTCTGTAGTTTTTTAAGAAATAAATTGCATATCTGAGTTCCTCTTGCAAAAATACTCAATTTCAAAAAACAAATCGTCTGATTTCGTGTCCAAAGAGCGAAGATATCGCTAATTTAAATCAGTTATTTTTCAGAAAATTTTCATACAAATGGAAATATTGCAGAGCGAATATCTTTTGATTGAGCACCCAAATTTCTGTTATATTGACATTTGTGGATGAAGAATGGATTCTCGAGTTCCAAAAACAGGTTATAATAAAAATTATAGGATATATTGACCGAGTTATGGTCATTTTAAATTTTCTGTTTTTTCTGCTTTCGGTTTTTTGCTACAGAGTTACATATCCATCACTTAGCAATTGTTGGGCTTCGGTTTTTGTGAGAAAATTCAGTTTTAATTCATTTATTATCTTAAAATTCTTGTCATGATATTCTTGCTCTCTTTGCATTAGGGTTTATGTTCTTATTCATCATGTTTACATAGGTTGTCTTATTCTTGTTTATGTTTCTAACCTTCTTTGTGTGGAAGATGTTTTGACATTTTCAGTGGCATGGATCTCTAGTATGGTATTGGTGACGTCAAGAAATAAAACTATACTTAGGACTTAGTTGCTTCATGGTTATATTTTCATATCTATAAGTGATATCATTGTTTTATTTGATCAATTTGTTTTTGCTCAATATTCTAACATGGTCTCGCTCTTCTCATCATGATAATGATGATTCTATATGTGTTATCTTGTGATCATTATTTTCTTTATTTATATGTTATTGTTGGTCTTTGTGTAAAAAACAATTTCATAGTTTTTATAAGCAATCTCTTTATGATCAATATATTCTCTTACTAATCGATTTCTTGAGTAAAATCAATTTTTTGAATCTATGTGATATCATGGGTTGATCATAATTTGCTATATGTTGATCACGTTAAACATTTTTATCTATTTTCATATATATCATGTCATGTTTATTTCGATCATCATTTATTCAATGTTTATATGGCTTTGAACAATCTTATAATCTTGAAATATTTGTCATGAGCACCTTGTTCTTATTGAGCAATTCCTATTATTTATATGTTCTTGAGAAATGTTGTTTGATCATCTCTTATGATTTTTGGTCTTGTCATGTTTATTATCTACTTTACTCTTGGAAGTTCTTTTGTGCATATTAGCTATCTATGTTGTGGGATAGTTTTCTTTTGCTGTTCCTTTCTTGTTTAAGCATATGATGGTTGCGGATCTCTGGTTTTTCAGCATTGTTCCTCTTTTCAACTTATCCTTGACTGCAACAAAGATGGTTGATGTTAAGAATGAATGTAATGTTGAATTTTATCATATTATATCACAATATTCTAGTAAGGTTGTATAATGGACATCCATCTTCTATTGTTCATGCATCTTTCAATTGTGTTGTGAATAATGTCTGCTTGGCTCATGTTTTGATGGAAAGACCGTTCAGGTCTTGTATTTGCAATGCAATCTTCAGTAAGAGCTCTCTGAAGACTATTTCGATGTCTGGATCCAGGGTTGTCTTCGTCATACGGTCTATTGCAGAGTTCTTTGAATTATCAATTGAGTTGCAAGTTGTGATGATTTTGCATCCAAGTGTTATGTTGTATTGGCCATACATTGTTGTGTTATGCAAACGTTCATCATACAACTTGGTTCATCATACAATTATGGCTAGTGGTTAAGAATTTAATTAATTTCCCAATCTTCCCACCGACAATAATGGAATCCTCTAGACGCCTTGTAACGCAGAGATAGTAAAGGTTTGGGAGATTTATGTAGAAATCCATCAACTTGTACAAAAGCCTTGTGACAGGGGTAATCACGATACAGGGGACCATCTTGAAGTTCTGCTTCTAACAAGATTAACATGTTCGAATTGGCCATGTTTATTCAGTCACAAATGAATATCGACACTCTTACAAAGTCAATCGAAGCAGTTTTAGAAAGTCTTGTTTGGACCCACAAATTTCCTTGGGATATGAATCTATAGCCTACAAATCATATTTGGAGAGAATGTGGGCTGCAAATTTTATTTGACTATATCGATTCATTTTAGATATTGTTGATAGGTAATATTAGAGAGAATGTGGGATGCAATTTATGTTTGATTGTGTTGATTCATTTCAGATTTTGTGAATGGTAACATTACAGATTGCAGAAGTTATTGATTTTTAATCTGTGAATGGGTCATGACATAGCAGAATATTGGATGATCCACGGACATATATAAGCCATCCATGATATTGACGAATACCGTCAAAGTTAATCATAATGGAGCTGGTAGAGAAACGAGATTGAACTATTTTCCCAACAGGATTTGGGGACAACAATCCAAATGCCAAGGTTTGGACTGTTATGGTGGAAGAGTTTGGACTATTATGGTGGAAGAGTTTGGACTGTTATGGTGGAAGAGTTTGGACTATTCTGGCATAGGCATGAAAAGGAACAATGTCCGAGGATGTTGTATCCTGTTATTGAGAGATCTATATTCGCCATTGAAGTTTGGTAAATGGAAGTTTGCGACGTTCACCAACAATGGAAGCCTTCAGAAAATATATCTCTGTGGGGTTGTGCATGTGGGGGTTATACATCCATAATCAACATGGTTGTTGGGATTTTACTCCTTTGTTATACTCTAATGATGGCCATCTTCATGGAACATATAGCTAAGCTATGATTTCTCTTCCCATCCTGTTTGCAAGGATACAAAAATTGTGGGTCGAATTGAAACAATTAGTCATTATATGTATACTTATTTACATGGATGTTTGAAATGAGGAATTGTTGGTTAAATTAGCATTGTTTGTCAACATAAGATTATAAATTAATATTGATGAAATCTTCCAAAAGATTAAGCTAAAATAACATAGTTGGTTAAGCGAAGTTGGAAGTATTATAACGCTAAGTTTTTATGAAGTGAAGATTTGGACACCCAGATCATAAGAGAGAGAAAGACCAATAGTCTAGAATAATTTCTGCAATGCCAAGGTGCACGCTTGTTAAAGATGCGGACAACACTTTGTGGAAGTCATATTTGAAAAGCAAATCCGCAATCCGCAATTGCGGAAGAAGTTTTGCAGAAGACAAATTGTAGAAGCAATTTTGAGAAAAAGTTAAAAAGAAGACCCACAATCTGGAAGCCGAAATTATGGAAGAAGTTTTGCGAAAGACAAATTGTGGAAACAGTTTCGAGAAAAGTCGAAAAGCAGACCCGCAATTGTGAAAGGAAAGAGTTCCCACAAATTGTGGAAATGACTATTGCGGAAAGATAGTTTACGGAAAGATAATTGCGGAAGCGAAAAGATAGTTTGCGGAAAGATAAATGCAGAATGGTAGTTGCAGAAATATGGTTTGCGGAAAGGTCGTTCCAGAAATGATTGTTATCAGAATCAGAGTGATGCATTATTGCACTATTAATTCACAGTTTTTGTAAATGAAGAGGTTATTTTATGATTTGTTAATTGGTGAAGGGTCACAATGAAGATACACGACTGTTAGATGAAGAAGCATGATTGATGGTATATAAGAAAAGCTTTAAACCTTTAGATGAAGAGGCACGACTGATGGTATATAAGAAAAGCTTTAAACCTTTAGATGAAGAGGCACGACTGATGATATATAAGAAAAGCTTTAAACCTTTAGACAAGCGTCAATGTACATTCAATTAGAGATCTAAAGGTGCACAAAAGTCAAAGATCGAATTATAAGATAAGGGTGGTTGGGAGGTACAAGGCCAGGATGCAAGCCTGTAGGGGGTCATAGCCTCCTTCTAGTGGTAGCTGGTAAATAGGGTGTCGAGGCATCATTTCAGTAGTAGTTGATAAACCACGGGGTCGTAGCCTCCTTCCAGTAACTTTTGGTAAATAGGGTGTTGTAGCATCTTGTCAGTCGTAACTGTCAAAAATATTGTAAATAATTTTTTGCAGTAATAGGAAGTATTGGTGGTTTTTCCAATTTGGGTTCCACAATAATATTGTGTGTTCTGTGTTCATTGTTGGTTTTGTTTTAAAGTGATACAAATTTAAATAGATTGATTAATACCGATTCAACCCCCCCTCTCAGTATTACTTGATTTTCTAACAATTTGTATCAAAGCGAGCTCTTCACTAAAAGTTTAAACATTTGAAGAGAGATCTTTTATCACTATGGATTAACAAGTAAAAACGTCCTCCAATGTTCCAATATTCAATGGAGAGTACTATGCTTTCTGGAGCAATAGAATGAAAATCTATATAATGTCTATTGGACTAGATGTTTGGTTATCTGTACAAACAAAGTATATATATCCAAAATATCCTCCCCTAGATCTTGAAGGGATAAAACAATTTGGATACAATGCTAAAACTGTTTATGCAATCTTGGATGGATTAGCCATAACAGTGTTTTCCAAAGTGATGCATTGCAAAACAACAAAGGAGATCTGGGACAAATTGCAGATCATCTATGAAGGAGACATCAAGGTAAAAAGGGCCAAACTCCATAATTTTAAAACTCAATTTGAAAGTCTAAAAATGAAATAAGAAGAAAGCATTTCAAAATACTTTCAGAGAATTGATGAAATTGTTAATGCAATTCAAGGGATACAAGAAGAATTGGAAGAAAATGAAATAGTTGAAAAAGTACTAAGATCACTTCCAATGATTTACAATCCGAAGATTTACGCCCTAGAAGATAGAGAAGATATTGACAAACTCACCATGGGAGAACTATATGGGCTCCTCATAGCTTATGAAATGAGGATTGGGCAAGATAATTCTCAAAAGAAGAAAGAAACTTTTAAAGCATCTAAGGTAGCTAAGAAATCTAAGACAAAAATTCAATCAGAAGACTCTGATAATGAAGAAGCACTTCTTGTTAAAAATATTAAGAGAGGTATTAGTAAGTATAAAGGGAAATTGCCCTTAAAATGTTTTAACTGTAGGGAAATTGGTCCCTTTACTTCCAAATTCCCTTATCCCAAACAAAAATATGATGACTCGGTTCCCTAAAGATTCAAAGAAGAACAAGAGAATTTAAAAAAACAAAACAAAAAAGAATACATTTTATTCCATGGATGATAATTGCTCAAATGAGTCTAGTGAAGATGAAGATGAAGATATTGGAGTCCTATTCATGGGAATAGATAACAAAATCCCTGAAGAAGATGTAGAAGGTGTGGTAGATCCTAAAGAAGAATTTGTAAGTACTCTTGAAGAATTATGAAAGTATAAAAGGATGTACAAAAAATAAAAAATTCATATACATAATTTGAGGAGGAAAACAATGATGCATAAATAATTATTGTTGACTTAAAAATGGTTGAAAACAATCTAGAACAACAACTCAAGAAAAGAGAGCAAGAATTAGAAAAGTTCGAAGCTGAATTTATCTTGCTTAGAAAGAAGAAAAATGAAGAATCGCTTCAATCAAAGTATAAGAGCAGTTCAAAAACTCTTGATGACATTCTAAGCTGTCAAGGATCATCTAGTAATAAAACTGGACTAGGTTATGGAAAAGAAAAGAAGACAGAACAATCATCCTTCATAAATAATGAAGGAAATAAAAGAAGTTATGTTGATGCACTTATGAGACCAGTTGTAAAGGAATAAAATAAAAAATTTGCTCTCTCTCTGTCACGTCCACTCCCGTCCACTAGACAGAGAATGCGACCATTTCTGCTACCTAATTGATGCAGGAGCATCCAGCTCGAAGTTCACTCTATTCAAGTATGTGTATAAATTATCTAACTTCCCAATAGCAGAGAAATGGATCCTGTCAGTGATCAATTTGACGATCTATTAAGAAAGATCTCAGAGGAGATCGAACGACAGAGAAAGATCGTGACGGAAATCGATGGTCATAATCTGTTATGCATCTGGAAACAGATTAACGACTGAGAATCAACCTGCAAGAATCAACGATGCACAAATCTTGAGTTTGTGGAATTGAGGAAATATGGAAATTGTGATCTCGCACCCGCATTCCACATGCAGAATAGACCGTTGTGGAATGGAGAGTTGCGAAAGGATATCAATGGGGAAATTACGATCTTACTTCTTGCATCCCACATCCCACATTTGGAATAGATTGTTGCTGATATAGTTCATTGCGGAAATAGAGACTGTGAAGCCACATCCCGCATCCCACAAGTTACGGAAAGGAGAGTTGCGGAAGGAGATCTGCGGGGAATAGAATTTACAGAAGGACATTTCTGCATCCCGTATTCCGTAGAGTTGCGGAAGGAAGATTCCTGTCAAGAAATTCAACCTGTTAACAAAAGTCTTGGACATATTTGGTCATTCAGTCCATCACCAATCCATGAAATCTAAGCCTCATAACATAATTTGAAAATGCATTGAAAGAAAACATACACAAATGCATACAATTGCAATTATACAATGGAAACAATTCATCCATTCAACACATTAAACATGTTCATCATATTTTATCAAGCAAATGCAAATGCAGATATTAACACAGAGATACTTATCTTTGAAAGAAGCTTGTCCCACAACCAGCTATGTCACTGCAACATTCCACCCAACCATAGGCCAGTGTGCTCATAAATCTCTTAGCAACACTGCCACCCCCAAGCTGGCATGATTCCCACAAGGAATAAGGGAACAGTAGCAGACTCACACATAGCCAAGGATACAATAAAAACTCAACCAAGCCAACATAATTGGGTTTACAGACTATCTAGCCAAGGATTACACATAAGGACAAGTGCACAATAAGACACATCCAAGCCAAGATCCATTTGGGTTAACAGGCTACTATCCAAGCCAATCCCCCTTGGGGTAATAGGCTGCTAAGGCAGTGGAAAGGTAGAAAGGCTAAGCTAGTGGTTCATTCAAGAGTTAGGGACACCTACACAATCTCTATTTGGATTGGTATCCACAATAACTACATCCCAACACAAGGAAGCATCCCTTTCTCTGCTCCACAGTCCCTCGGGCTATGCCTTCCCTTCCACTGCTCTTCAGGGCCGTGCAGTGGGGATTTACCAGCCACTCTTATATTTTCATGAGGTTCTTCTCTGCACTAGGTTAATAAGCCCCTTCCTCTTCTCTCCCACCCCGAATTCTTACATACAAATCAGACCCAAACCAGGGTGCACATTACAACAACCACAAGGTAAAACACAATAAACAGGCTCCACTCACTCTGTAACAGAGGAGACCATTGCAGAAACACCTTCCACGAATTAGGTAAATCAGACCACCATCAAGAACGATGAACTGATGCTCGATGACACTGGGGAAAGATCAGAGGAGAACTCTTGCATAAAATTGAGTGATCTCCACCGCTCAATCGCTCTGCAAAAAAACAAATTGCTCAGCCCATGATGTTCATGACTGTTGGATAAGGGTAAACAGTTCAGAACAAATAACAAAGAGAAAAGAAATGGTTCTGCTTTCCGGTTTGGATGAACCACAATGATGAGCATACACAACATAATGAATGAACAAAATGAACAACGTAGCCTTGAACAATGATTGACTTAGCACACATCCCCACGATTACTTACTTCAGAAGAAAGAACGCATCTCACCGGTCTGCAGAATTTCAGGATTGCTCAAACAAGCAATCAGGCTGCCATGCCCTGCTCTGCCCAAGGCATTAACTGCCTTAACCAAATCATAAAATAATTGAATGACAAAGGACAAACAGGTGGCTGAAGGTTCATGGGTTTTCCCATCGAAATTTGGTCTCACCCTATTGGCTAAGGAGTTTGGCTAACTCCTCTTCCCTATTCCTTATGAGATCATTCCCCCATCTCTTTCACGTTGCAGTACATAGCTAGTTGTGGTATTCTATTAATTGCATAATTACATGATGTCTCAAAACACTGTGCCTGGCTATCACATAGACCATCGGCATCGATTTTAATCACCGACACATAAAACACTAAACCCATGGTGGGGCCTTTTCCTTGAGCTCCACAACATGATTTAATACAATAGGTACTTCATATGCAATTTAATACCATGGGGTCAAAACCAAGGTGTTACAATCTCAAAATGAAAGCATGACAAATAATGTGTCAAGCATGCATTAACAACTCTTTTTGGGAAATTTTTATGGCTGTAACAATTTTGGACATATAGCTAGAAATTGTAAGCTAATGGTTCCTATTGGGAAAATCACTACATCACAATCTCCTTTCTATAAGAAGAATGTTACTAGAAGCAATCTAAAATGAAGAAACTATAATGCTTTTTCTCCTCTACAGAGTTATAGTATAGAATGTTACAAATATGGTAATCAATGACACATTGCTTGAAATTGTAAGCTAGTGATTCCTATGGAGAATGACACCACAAAATATCAATTTAATGAGGAGAGGAAGGCTTGGAAGAAGGATGATGTGGAATGTTCAATAGCTCTATGTGCAACAAAAAAACAAAATCTATGGCATGTGGACAATGGATACTCAAAACATGTGGCATGAGACCCAAACAAGTTTATAAGCCTAAAAAGAAATAAAAAAGAAAAATGTCACTTTTGGAGATAATATATCCTCTAAGATAATTGGGAAGGGTATAGTGGCTCTTAGAGACAAGATGAAAGCTGAAAATGTGTTGCTTGTTCAGAACTTAAAACCTAATATTTAAAGTGTTATCCAAACATGTGATCAATGACACATATGTATATTTGATTCCAAGAAATGTGAAATCAAAATAAAAGATTTAGGAAAACTTGTTGGGACTACTGTGATAATTCCAAGCAATGTGTATATTCTAGAAAATGAAGAACAATGTTCTATGAGTCAAATTGATGAAATTTTTCTATGACATATAAGGGTGGGGCACTTGAACTTTGATAATCTTGTAAAAGTTAGTAAGAAGGAAACTGCAAGAAATTTTCCAAAGATCATAAAACCACCAAATGATGTTTGTAAACATTGTATTTATGGGAAGAAAACAAGAACAAACTTCAAGGTCAAAAAGCATACAACCTCTCAACCATTAGAAATAATTCACATTGATCTTTGTGGACCAACAAGGACTAAAAGCTTTGAAGGTGAACATTAATTTATGTTATTAATTGATGATTATACAAGGATGACTTGGGTGACATTTCTTAAAGAAAAGTCAGAAGCCTTTATGAAGTTCAAAGATTTCAAAGAACTTGTTGAAAATGAAGCAAATCTCAAGATTAAATGTCTAAGATCAGATAATGGTGGTGAGTTCACCTCAAATGAATTCAATGAGTTTTTTGAAACTCATGGAATGAAGAGGCATTTTTCAGTAGCAAAATGGAGTGGTTGAGAGAAAGAACTGGACAATCCAAGAAACAACTAGAACTATGCTTAATGAAGCAACACTTCCTGATGGATATTGGAGGGAAGCAGTATATAAACCTGTCTATGTACAAAACAGAGGGCAAATCATAGTGAATAGTGACAAGATTCATTATGAACTATGGTTTGGAAGACCAACTTGAGTTAAATATTTTAGAGTGTTTGGAAGTAAATGCTACATAAAAAGATATGATTATAATCTAGGGAAGTCTGAATCTAGAACAGATGAATGCATATTTCTTGGATATTCCTCCACCAAAAAGGAATACAGATGTTATAATATAGGGTTGCACAAGATCATAGAAAGTGAAAATGTAACTGTTGATGATACTAAACCAAGAAGAATACAAATTCCAGAAAATGTGGATGTTGAAGAAACTAATGATGAAGAAATAAATGATAAATAAAAAGAAGAAAGTTCACAAGAAAAAGGATGTTTTTGAAGAAGATAAGAAGAAAATGTAGAGAAAGAAGAATAACATGAAAATGAGAATGAAGACTCTCCAAGATCATAAACAAAGACATCATCTATGTGGGTTCAGAAGAATCATCATGAAAGTCAAATAATTGGTGACAAAGATTCATGAGTAAAAACAAGCAGGAAATTATTGTATCATGAAGAACAAGAAGTACTTTCGACAATAGAACCCAAAAAATTTAAAGAAACTTGAAAAAGTGAGGATTGGATCAATGCTATGAATGATGAACTTGATCAAATAGAGAAAAACCAAAATTGGGAACTTGTCCCAATAACTAAAGGCATGAATGTTATTGTAACCAAATGGATTTTTAAAAACAAGTTCAATGAGCATGGTCATGTGACAAGAACAAGTCCAGATTAGTATGCAAGGGATATGCTCAAGTAGAAGGTGTTGAATTTGAAGAAACTTTTGTACCGTTGGCAAGACTTGAAGCCATTAGGATTTTTTTAGCTTTTGCATGCTACAAAAACCCTAAAGTGTATCAAATTGATGTGAAATATGCGTTTCTTAATGGAGAACTTGAAGAAGAATTCTATATTGAGCATCTTGAAGGTTTTCTCTTATAAAAAAATAGAAATTATGTTTGCAAACTTAAGAAGGCACTCTATGGCCTTAAACAAGCTCCAAGAGCATGGTTCTCAATAATTGACAAGTATTTAAAGTAGCAAGAATATGGAAGAGGGGCCACTGACAGTAATTTATACATAAAGTTTGAAAACAAAAATATGATCAGTGTTTTAGTCTACGTAGACAATATCATATTTAGAAGTGATCTAGAAATTATGAGTGTAAACTTTTCTTCAGAAATGAAGAAGGAATTTGAAATGTCAATGTTAGGAGAACTAACATTCTTTATAGGTTTACAAGTATCTCAATCAGAAAAAGAGATTTTCATCTTTCAAACTAAGTATATCAAAGAGTTGCTAAAAAAGTTGAAAATGGAAGAATACAAAACTGTTAGTAATCCTATGGTCATTGGTTGTAAATTGAGCAAGGTTGATGAATATTTAGAAGTAGATCATACTATGTATAGGTCAATGATTGGTATTTTATTATATGCAACCGATACAAGACCAGATGTAATGCAGGATGTAGGTTTGGTTTCCATATTTCAATCAGCCCCAAAAGAAACACATGTGGATATAGTAAAACGAATTCTTAGATATCTAAAAGGTACCGTGTATTATGGATTATGGTATCCAAAAAACAATAACTTCACTCTAAAAGCATTTACTTATGCATATTGGGAAAGAAGTATTGATGAAAGAAAGAGCACTAATGGAGAAACATTCTACTTAGGAGATTGCTTGGTGTCATGGCTAAGCAAAAAACATTCTTCCATTTCACTGTCTACAGCAAAAGCCGAGTATTTTGTTGCCGCATCATGTTGTATACAAGTCATTTGGATGAAACAAACATTGGAAAATTTACTTGTAAAATATGAGTACCCCATTGTTATACACTGTGACAATACAAGTGCTATAAACATATCCAAAAATCCTATTATGCACTCTAAGACAACATATTCCAATCAAATATCATTTTTTAAGAGAGCAAGTGTCTCAAAAAGTGGTCAAATGGAGTCTATTGATACAAAGGAACAAATTGCATACATTTTCACTAATTCGTTACCTGGAGAAACATTTGCCTATCTTAGGTAGAAATTGGTGGTTATCCCTCATCATTAAAAAAAAATAATTAACTAAAAGTATAAAAACCATGTCACGGGAAGAGGAGAAATGTTGACAAGGGGAGACATACGAAGTTTTTTTTTCTTGGAAATTTGTCATTGTTGTCAAAGGGGGAGAATATTTGATTAAATGAGAAAATGTTTCCATCAATGCCAAAGGGGGAGAATGTTGATAAAATTGGCATTGTTTGTCAACATAAAATCATAAGGAAACATTGATGAAGTAGTCCAAAGGATTAAGCCAAAATAACATAGTTGGATAAGCAAAGTCAGAAGCATTATAACACTAAGTCTCTATGAACTGAAGATTTGGACAACCTAGATCATAAGAGAGAGAAAGATCAATATTATAGAATAGTTTCCGCAATGCCAAGTTTCACACTTGTTAAAGATGTAGACAACACTTTACAAAAGTCATTTTTGAAAAGAAAACCCGCAATCTGCAATTGCGGAAGCAATTTTGAGAAAAAATTAAAAAAGTAGACCTGCAATATACAATCCACAATTACGGAGGAATTTTTGCGGGAGATGAATTGTGGAAGTAGTTTCAAGAAAAAGTTAAAAAGCAGACCCACAACCCACAATCCAAAATTGTGGAAGAAGTTTTGTGGAAGACGAATTGCGGAAGCAGTTTCGAGAAAAGTCGAAAAGCAAACCCGCAATTGAGGAAAGGAGTTCCCACATATTACAGAGTGGATGATTGTGGAAAGATCGTTGCATAAGGTTAATTGTGGAAATACAGTTTGTAGAAAGATAAATGCGGAAAGGTCATTTCGGAAAGGTAACTACAAAAGCAGAAAGACAATTTGCGTAAAGATAAATGTGGAATAGTTGTTGCGAAAAGACGGTTTAAGAAAAAGTCGTTGCGGAAAGGAAATTGTGGAAAATATTTCTATCAGAATCTAAGTGATGCATTATCGCAATGTTAATCCACAGTTTTTGTAAACGAAGAGGTTATTTTACGATTTGTTGATTGGTGAAGGGTCACAATGAAGATACGTGACTGTTAGATGAAGAGGCATGCCTGAGGGTGTATAAGAAAAAAATTAAACCTTAATATAAGTGTATATGTACATTCAATTGGAGATATAAAGGTGTACAAAAGTCGGAGATTGAATTATAAGATAAGGGTGGTTGGGAGGTGCAAGGAAAGATTGCAAGCCTGGAGGCCCGTCATAGCCTCCTTCCAATGGTAGTTGGTAAATAGGGTGTCGAAGCATACTTTTAGTAGTAGCTGATAAACCAGGGGTTGTAGCCTCCTTCTAGTAACTGCTTGTAAATAGGGTGTTGTGGCATCCAGTCAGTCGTAGCTTTCAAAACTATTGTAAATAATTTTTTGCAGTAATAGGAAGTATTGGTGGTTTTCCCAAATTGGGTTCCATGATAATATTATGTGTTCTATGTTCATTGTTGATTTTGTTTTAAAGTGATAAAAATTTAAATAGATTGCTTAATACTGATTCACCCCCCCTCTCAGTATTACTTGATTTTCTAACAATCCTTCCATAGAAACCTCATTGTATGCATGCTTATTTACATGGATGTTTGAAATCTTTGTTAAATTTGTAAATGGATTTATGGGGTAATGATGCTTTAAATTCTCTTCCTTCTTAGTTAACATCATAGATTGGCTTCTTAGTTAGCATCGTATATTGTCTTGTTTGGTTTAGATTCTTCTTTTGATATTTCATCAGAGTTGTTCATTTTTTGGTTCATTTTTTTATGAACTTATTACATCGATAAGTGGTTATTATAATTTTGAAAGTGGAAGAGGAAGAGTATCTTCCTAGATTTAAGGCAAGCTAGAACAAATATATGGTGTTGATTAATTCTATGAGAATCATCCCTTACATAGTAAATAAATAAATATTGACCGATTAAACTTTGATGTATGGTAAATAACTAAGGCAATGCAAAAGTGGCAGAAGGTGGAAGCATCGATAGAGAAGATGTGACTCATGTCACCATTAATGAATATGAATGCCACACTCTAATATAGAATGAAATATAAATATAAATATGAATGTGACATTCATCATAGATGAAGATGAATGTCACCATCTAACATAAAGTTAATCATGCTCAACCATGGTCAACATGGTCATCCATAGTAAAACAAGCTAAGATCAACATCGCCATTCATATTAAACATGGTAAACCATGTAGATTATAATCAATCACAATAAAAAAAGTCAAACAAACTTAATGTGGAGAAACCTTTGAAGAATGTTGCAATGACTAAAGTTGTTTCATAGTTAGAAATGATCAAACCAACTCAACAATATTCAACCCTTCTTAATCGTATTTATTCTTGATCAAACATAGTCTCCAATAGGCACCCATGTTCATCTATAGAAAAATGTGGCAACCATGGTGAACGATGGTAAAACAAAATCAACCATGGTCTTGTTAACCATAGCCAATCATAGTGAAGCATAGTAAACCATGTTAAAATTAGTCACCCATAGTTGTCCACTATAATCAACCATAGCAAACAAAACTCACCAAACTTAATGAGAAATTACCCTTGATGAACATGATTTCCAGTATAATGTAACCATTGATGAACATAGCACAATTTGACATGAATTCAGTCATGTTTAAGCATAGTCAACATGGTCATATGATGTAGATATTGTATTGTTATTTCTTCTCATGTTAGAGACATCTAAAATTGAGATCATTATGTTGTGTACTGTATAATATGAATGATTATTCTTAGAAAATATATTTTCTTTATTTCAAAGGATAAATTAAAAAAAAAATACAAAAGGGAAATTTGAAAAACATTCATAAAATAGTGCAAAATTGTTTATAACTAATATTTTTGTAATTTTTTTTCAAAGTTGTAGAAAGATATATTAATATACAAAAGATAGTACATGCATAGACTCTATATCACAGATGTCATTAGTGTGACGGCACTAGTATAGTAACAAAACACCTATCATGGACCTGCCCTTGGTGAGGGAAACTAAGTCAACCCAAACAAAATTAAAACATATTATGGTAGTGATAACATATGATGAACAAATTGAGCATACAAAAAAAACATAGAGACAATTAAAAATGCTTAAGGCCTTATGGATTCTACCAAGATTCTTGGACAGTGGGGCAGGGCTTGTAGTAGTATTCATCATCAGCAAAGAGAGCCGATTGTGAATCCTTAGGCTGTTCTGTTGCAGAAGGAGGTGTTGATGTCCTCTATGACGAGTTTCCTTCCTACTCTCATGCCCCTTAGTTTTGCACATTCGACTCTGTATTGGGAAAAGCTTCTTCTAAGTGTCGGAATGACATGGTGTCTTTTTGTTGAGGGATTTCTTTTGCAGGGTTCTGTAGGTGGAGGCTTGGTGAAGACGAGGAAGTTGGCTTACCAAAGGAAATTTTTGAATTGATGGAGGGAGATGGGGAAGGAGCTATGTCTCTTTCCCATAGTAGTTGGGAAAGGACGTTCTTCATGCACCAATAATGGGATAATATTTTCCTCAGGGGATGAGTCGTTCGATGCTGAGCCACTTCTTCTGCCTCCCAATCATCCACGACCCTACGAACACTGAGAGGGATGTGAGCACCGTACCCCGTGAAATGGAGTGTCGCATCGTTGCACGAACCCTCACTCCCCTGGAGTTTCTTCCCTTGCAAGGAATAACTTGAAGGCACTGTGGCATGGCTGGTGAATGATCTCGTAGCTTCTAAAACTTGACCTTCTTCCTAGGCAGAGAGCTAGTGAGCTGTGTCAGAATGGGGAGAGTGAAGAACGCACGAAGTATAAACACATTAGAGGAAATTTGGGGTCTAAAACAGGCCTTATAAGAAAACGCGCCAATAATAAATTTTGTGAGTTAGAATTCAAGAACCAATAGAATTTCAATAAAATGAGTCAACCATAATGGTTGAATTGGCATATTTGTCATAAAAGAAAACTACTATTTTTGTTCATATTTTCTACATATCTCCGTGTGCTTTTACTCAAATTCCGAGCAGGAGAGCTCGTTTGATCTAGAATTTAATTCTGCATCCAACAAGTACCCACATTGCATACTTTTGATAGACCCCACTACCCCAAAAACAAGAAATCCCTGGAAAAATGTGATGATGACATCATCATCATGTTTTTTCAGGTATCTCTTGTTTTTGGGGTAGCGGGGTCTGTCAAAAGTATGGAGTGTGGGTACCCGTTGGATGTGGAATTAAATTCTGCATCCAATAAGCTCCGCCGCTTGGAGTTTGAGTAAAAGCACAGGGAGATATGTAAAAAATATGAACAAAAAAGTAGTTTTTTTCATTCTTCCTCCAAAATTAATGACTATTATTTTATTATTTTAACTATTATTTTATTATTTTCCTTAGGAGGCCCATTTTAGACCTCAAATTTCCTCTAATGTCTGTAGAAACTAGGTTTGTGTTGAGCCATCTTGCAAGGCGACCTGAGTGCTGAGCCGAACATCATCAAACATAAATGGCCTACCCTGGGAGGAGTGAGTTATTAAAGCCATGAGCTTGAGCGAGGTGACTTGTGAGTAGAGCCAAGTGCACTCCATCTTGAATGACCTACGCCGAGAGGAGTGTTGTAATAGTACCCAGGAGGTGATGACAGGTGTCATGGGTGCATTCAATGGGATGTCCTGGATTTCGCCACGTCTCTCCTCGAAGTGCTCACATCCAAAGAAGTTTTTTGTAAATTTAATTAAGCTTTGTAATTGTATATTAATGTCACAACCTCTTCATGTCTCAATATGATTAAATGTTGAAAATTGGTCAACCATAGCCCAACAAAGTCAACCATGTCCAAGCATATGGATTTGATAGCCAATCATAGTAATATTTGGTTATCCATGAACAATGAGGTCAACAACAATCAATAATAGTTAACAACAATGAAAGAAACTCGATGCAACACAAGCCTTGAAGAATGTCGAAATGCAATATAACTATTAATGCACGTAGAAATAATTTTATTGAGAAAAATGACATATAAAATTGAAGAAAGTATGATAAATATAATTCATATGTAAAACATAATGAATATAATACACTAAAAATTATAATATAAATAATGTATAAATGATGAATAAGAAATATTATGAACTAGTTTTAGGGTTTTGACATAAATAAGTTAAAATGAATGTTGCAATGTGGCATAAATTTAGTCATTGCTAACCATAGTGAAAATGGTCAAACTTGTACATCACAGTCCATCATAGTCAACCATTACAACATTACCATTGAGGAAAATACTTAACCTTAGTCAACCATAGTTAAAATTGATCAACCATGGTCAATTATTGTCAATAATATTAAACAGTAGATAGTTAATGTCAACCACACTTTTAATGTTGCAAAACCCTTGAGGAATTTAAGAATGAAACATAGCCTAGAAGGAATGTCACAATGGTACATAATCATTTAAGATTGGTGTATCCATATATAATCATTGAGGAATCTCCCAATGTGGCATAACACTTGCCAAAGTCTCGACTTAACTAAAATTAATTCCAAAATGTGACAGAACCATTTATCATAGAAATTTGACATAAGTTAGGCAATATGAATTTTGCAAGATATATAACCATATCATAAACCTAAACATTAATTTCCTAATCAAACATAACCCTTAAAGAACATCTTAATGTGGCATAGCACTTTGGGTAGTCAAACATATCTAACCAAATTCAACCAAATTCAAAGAGAAATAACCATTGAGGAACTTACCAATCTAACATAATGTTAGCCACGATGAATCTATAAATATCACATAACCATGAATGAATGTCACAAACCAACAAACCATTGAGGAATGCACATAATTCATGATGAATGCCACATTATGACAAAACCTTCAAGGAAAGTGAACAATCCAATCAAGATGACCATTATAATAATGTTGCAAGTCAACATAACCATTGAGGAACATCGGGAATTTGACATAAATTTAGCCACTGTGAATGCCACAATATGACATGACCACTAAGTAACAACATACATGACCCATAAATACAATCGGTGTTTTCTATAGTCAAATGTGAACACCCAAATATAGCCAAACTCAATGAAACATAACCCTTGATGAACATCATAATGCATCACCTTCATCAAGAGGGCGAAGAATGCATTGTAGTTATATATATATTATGGTGTATATTGGGTAGCAGATGTTGATGAATGAGAACCATCTAAATATTGAGGAATGTAGAAAGTCATCATAATTCAATGAAGATGACTGCCACAATAGAAAATCAACCTCTTACTATCATAATGTGGGACTTACTATGACAATGTGACATAATATTGAAGTCAACCATTCACCAATCACACTCAACAAAATTGAAACATGTTCAACCAAAGTCAACATGGCCATCCATGTTAAACAATGGTTAACCATAATCAACTGTTGTTAAACATGGCCAACCTTTGGTGATTATTATCAACCATATTAAACTGTATCCAACAAAATTCAACAATACATAATGTAAGATAACTAGGCTTAAGGAATTTCATAATGAAACATAACCCTTGAGGAAGGTCACAATGCTACATAATAATTCAAGAATGTCGTAATCTAACTTTATCTTTGAGGAATGTCCCAATGTGACCTAGCACTTGCCAAAGTCAACCATGTTTTAAACCATATTCAACATTTCCATCCATAGTAAACCATGGACATCATTAACAACCTCGATTAACTACAATTAAACATAATCAATTGTAGTGAATCATTTGCAACCATAGTTGAGCACAATCAAACATAGTCAACTATATTCAAACAAAAAATGAAATATAACCCATGATGAATGTTGTAATGCAACATAACCATTGAGGAATCTCTTAATATGTCAATATCACATAAATCTAGCCATGATGAATTTGTCAATATCACATAACCATTGAGGAATGCCACAAACCAATAAACAATTGAGTAATGTAACATAACTCATGATGAATGTCACATTATGACATAAACTTTAAGAAATGTGAAAATTGTTGATGTAATTGTAACTTTGGAATTTATTCACTTGTATTTCTTATGTATTGTAACCCGATGTTTATTCCGGGATGTATTTGTAATGTACTTGAGTCATGTCATGCCCCGAGGTTCCTATCGGGAGTTTCTATAATGTAAACAAGTCATGTCAAGTCAAGGTGGGTAACCCTCCTATTGTCTAAGGGTTAAAGTCCCCACAGTTTCGGGGCACTAGGGTTATTAGACTCACCTAGTGAAGTCGGCCCTAGTTGGGTTTAGTCGAGTCAGGAATTAGTATAAATAGAGAGCTAGCCTCTCTATTTAACACACACTCACTCACACTCAGTTGTAGCGCATAGCTGAGGAAGAGGAAGACACTGGGGCAAGGAAGAAAGAAGGTTACTGTTGTCAGGAGATCATCTTACTATTTTGGGTTTTACTATTGGTGTTGATTCTATCTCTGAGGAAGTTATGGGGTTTTCTCTATTTATGGTTTCCCCGAGGAAAAACACTATGTTCACTGTCTCTTGTGTTTGATTGTTGTGCTTGTTGTTCTCTCAGTTAAAGATCCTAATATAATGCTAGCTTAATGTTAAAAATCTAACATGGTATCAGAGCTAACCTAAGAAGAAGACACTATGCAGCTGTGGGAAATAGGGCTTCGTACTTTGTGGATCTCTCTCCACATATTTTCAGCAAAAGAAGGTTGGAATAACTCTCCTCCCTAGGGCGCATCTTTCAGTCGAAGCAGAATCCAATTCTGAGGTTTTTAAGTTTTGGACCCGACACTACTGCCGGAAATTAGGGCTTTCCACAGAAGTGGAATTTTTTAGTGAGCCCAGGCCTAGATTGATCTCCTCCTCAAAATCGAAGTTAGGGATCAAGATCAAAGCATTTGGTTGGACAGAACTCCGAAAAAGAAAAACCCTAATCTGCTCCTGAACCAACATTGTAGAATTTTAGCTCCAAATCCAGATCTGACATCTTGACCTGGTAAGATCTAAATATTTTGTATTTCCATTTGAGGTTCTCAGTTAAGATGTCTCATCATACCAAGCTTGATGAAAAGCTTGAGGGAGCTGATAACTTCCAAGCCTGGAAGTATAGGATCTCCTTGGTCCTAGAAGAAAATGAGTTGGACTCCTATATCAGTGAGAAGGTTCCAGTTCCAAAGGGAGATGAGGCCAAGGCCTTACATAAGAAGAATTTGGTTATGGAAAAGAGGATTATTGCTGATTCAATCAAGGATCACCTCATACCACAGGTGTCCTCCCTCAATACACCTAAATCTATGTTTGTTGCCCTAACCAAACTATTTCAAGGGAAGAACATCAACTGGAAGATGAATCTAAGGAACCTGTTGAAGAATGTAACGATCCAGAATGAGGAGACCATCCAGTCATACTTCACGAGGGTCTCCCAGATCAAAGAATAGTTGGAATCAGTAGATGAAGAAATGGAGAATGCAAAAATTGTTATGACAACCTTGAATGGTCTCCCTAGGTCATGGGATTATTTCATCCAAGGAATCTGTGCTAGGAAGAAGTTAGTTAAGTTCAGTAGACTGTGGGAAGAATGTTCTCAAGAAGAAGCTGGAATAGCAGCTCGTGAAGAAAAGATGGGAAGTGAAGATCAAGCTCTCACAGTACACTCCAGGAAAGGAAGAAGGGAAAATCATCATCACCAAGGTAAGCATTCTCATCAGAAAAATAATATTGTAAGAAGGGATCCATCCAAACTCAAATGTTATACATGAGATGAAATAGGACACTTTTCTATAAATTGTCCCATGAATGAGAATGGATTCAAGAAGAAGAAGAACTCCAAAAGAAGACATCATGCTCACACTGCGGAGGATGATGATCCTCCCAGGAAGAAAGTAAAATAAGAAAGTGAAGACTCTTCAAGTGAAGAAGAATATGTTCTAATTTCCTCTTTCACGGGAACTGTCACTCACGGAAGCAAATATTGGCTTATTGATAGTGGGGATTCCAAACAGATGATAGGTTTCAAGGAATCCTTTGAGAAACTATCCGAACATAATTCACCCCATAAGGTGAAACTTGGGGATTGAATACCAATATCCCATAAAAGGTACTGGTGAATCTTACTACAAGCTAGACTCTGGAAAGCCTATGAAGATGAAGGATGTCTTGTTTGTACAAGGACTAAAGAAGAATATTCTATCCATATCGGCACTGGAAGCAAAAGGCATGAGGGTTGCATTTGTAGATGGCCAAGTCCTCATGTGGTCAAGAGGAAATACTATTGACGATGCAATAGTAATTGGAGACAGGAAGGAGGGATATACAAATTGAAGGGCCATCCAAAACAAGCTTTGGTCTATGAAACAGTAGAGCCAAATGAACTTTGGCACAGAAGGCTTGCACATGTGCACTACAGAGCACTACCACTTGCAAGAAAAGCTGTTGAAGTTCTTCCAGAAATTCAAGCAAAACATGAAGGGGTTTGCAAAGGATGTGCGAAAGGAAAGAATACAAAGAAGACATTTCCAAGTAGCGAGAGCAAGGCAAAAGGAATCTTGGAAATCATGCACTCCGATGTATGCAGACCAATGTCATCAAGTTCACTAAGCAGGTATGTATACTATGTTTATTTAATTGATGAATTTTCTAGGAAGACATGGATTTAATTCATGAAGAACAAAGATGAAGTTTTCAGCAAATTCAAGGAATTCAAAGCCTTGATCTAGAACCACATAGAAAAGAAGATCAAGACCTTTCGATCAGATAATGGCAGAGAATTCACATCAAATGAATTCAAAGACTTATGCAAAGAATCAGGGATTAAGAGGGAGTTATCCACTCCATATAATCCACAACAGAATGGGGTTACAGAAAGGAAGAATAGAACTATCATGGAAGCTACAAGAGCAATGCTTCATGATCAGGATCTTCCTATGCATCTATGGGCAGAAGCTGCCAGAATAGCGGTGTATATACAGAACCATACTCCACATAGAGTACTCGAGAATAAGACACATGAAGAAGTCTTTTCCAGTAAGAAACCAGAAGTCATCCATCTCAGAATATTCATCTGTCCAGTGTACATACACATTCCAAAAGAGAAGAGAACAAAATTAGATCCTTCAGGAAAGAAGGTTATATTTGTGGGATACTCTGAAAGCTTGAAGGCTTACAAAATATTGGGTATGAGAAGTTATCCAAGGTGCGGAAAGATATGGGGCTCCAGAAGACAATCACAGAGAAAGAAAGAGAACCAGATCCTGCTCTGGATATGTAGATTTACTATGTGAGTTTATCAATAAAGAACCTTCCAATTATCAAGAAGCGGCAGAACGAAAAGAATGGAAGGATGCTATGATCGAAGAGTATCAATCGATCATGAAGATTGATGTTTGGAATGTTATCCCAAGACCAGAAGGGAAGTCAGTTGTAACTTCCAAATGGATCTACAAGATTAAGCATGCTGCAGATGGTAGCATAGAAAAATATAAGGCAAGATTCGTGGCTCATGGTTTCTCACAGAAAGAAGGGATAGATTATGAAGAAACCTTTGCACCTATAGCCATATACACTTCCACCAGATCAGTACTTTCTCTATCTATAGTGATGAAATGGAAGATACACCAAATGGATGTCAAGACTGCTTTCTTGAATGGTGTAGTGGAAGAGGAAGTGTATGTAGAGTAGCCACTCGGTTTTGAGACACATGACAAGGAGTCTCATGTGTGTAGATTGAAGAAATCCCTGTATGGTTTGAAACAAGCACCTAGGACATGGTACGACAGAATTAATGGCTTTCTATATAGTTTGGGCTTTACCAAGAGTAAAGCAGATTCCAACCTTTAATACAAGGTTGAAGATGGCAAACCAGTGATGCTCCTACTGTATGTAGATGATCTGTTTGTAACAGGTATGGATGGGTTGATTGTTGATGCGAAGAGAAAGCTTGCTGCCGAGTTCGAAATGAAGGAATTGGGTATGATGCACTATTTTCTAGGCATGGAGGTGTGGCAGAATGCGGATAGAATCTCCCTCGGACAAGGGAAGTATGCAGTAGAGATCCTGAAGAGGTTTGGGATGATGGACTGCAAGGCCATGACCACACCTATGGAATTGAACTTGAAGCTATTGAGTGATGCTTCATCAGAAGCGGTTGATGCTATGATGTATCGTCAGATGATTGGGTCCTTGATGTACCTAACGAACACGAGACCAGATATTTGCTTTATTATGAACACCCTGAGCCAGTTTCTTGACAGATCCGAGACATGTTCACTTGATTGCTGCAAAGCATATTCTGAGGTACCTAAGTGGTATAATTGATTATGGGCTCAAGTATGAGGAAAATCAGAAGATTAACCTATAGGGTTATGTTGATTCAGATTGGGAAGGCAGTGCCATCGATAGGAAGAGCACTTCAAGGTGTTGCTTCAGTATGGGATCAGGTGTGATCTCTTGGTTTAGCAGGAAGCAATCCTATGTGGCACTGAGTACAGATGAAGCAGAGTATGTCATAGCTTGTTCACCTAGTTGTGAGGCAGTATGGCTGAGGAAGCTACTATAAGATTTATTTGATATCCAGATGGATGCTACTTGTATACATTGTGACAACCGCAGTTGAGTGAAGTTGTCAGAGAACCTGGTGTTCCATGACAAGTTGAAGAATATCGAGATCAAGTATCACTATATCAAGGATATGGTGCAGAGGGGAGCAGTGAAGCTCCAGTATGTTGCGATGAACGAACAGATAGCTGATGTGTTGGCGAAGCCATTGGCTAGGGTGAATTTTGAGTACTTCAGGGAGAAGCTTGGTGTTCTCCAGATCGAGGTTCCCTCCAAGGGAAAGTGATGAGTCCATGAGCCATTCTGTCATGGTGAGAGGATTGGTTCCTTCCATGGTCAGATGTAAGGGCTGAGCCATTCTGTCATGGTGAGAGGATTGGTTCCTTCCATGTCAGATGTGAGTGTTGATCCATTCTGATGTAACTATAAGATTGGTTCCTACATGATCAGATATAAGCACTGAATGCCATTCTTGGAATGGAGGCACCTGGTCAGTTACCAAGAAAGCTCAGTCTGGGACTGAGGGTCATTCTAATGTGACTGTAGGATTGGTTCCTACAAGATCATATGTGAGTGCAAAGCCCTTCTGACATTGGTTGTCAGATGTAAGCGCAGAGCCCTTTCAGCATGAAGGATTGGTTCCTTGCATGGTCGAATATAAGTGCTGAGCCTTTCTGACATTGGTTGTCAGATGTAAGTGCATATCCTTTCGGCATGGAGGATTGGTTCCTTGCATGGCCGAGTGTAAGTGTTGAGCCTTTCCGACATTGGTTCATGGATGTGAGTGCTGGGCCTTTCTAAGAGGGTTGTGGGAGGTGTTACCACATGGTTAGATGTGAGTGCTGGGCATGCCTTTCTGATATGATTATAGGATTGGTTCCTACATGATCAAATATAAGTGCTGGGTGGGCCATTCTGAATTAGGGTTAGATATAAGTGATGGAAGAAGACCTACATGGAGGCTAGGCCTACAACCAGCATGAAAAAGGGCTAGCTCTGTAGAACTTCATGTGATGAGAAGAATCATGAGATAACACCCGTGACGATGATCTAGCAGTGATGATCCAGATCAAGGGATGATCCAAATCTAGTGATGATGCTCCAGAGATGATCCAGATCGAGTGATGATCTAGATCCAGATGAAGATGACTTGAAGATGAAGATGACTTGAAGATAGAGATGACTTGAAAGTGAAGATGACGCGGACTCGATGATGATCCAAATGATACAAAGAAGAAGACTTGTCTTGATAAATTGTGTTGAGATAATACCTTCCTAGTTAAGAGGGAGTGTTGATGTAATTGTAACTTCGAAATGTATTCACTTGCATTTCTTATTTATTGTAACCCGATGTTTATTCTGGGATGTATTTGTAATGTACTTGAGTCATGTCATGCCCCAAGTTTCCTATCGGGATTTTCTATCATGTAAACAAGTCATGTCAAGTCAAGGTGGGTAACCCTCCTATTGTCTAAGGGTTAAAGTCCCCGTAGTTCCGGGGCACTAGGGTTATTAGACTTTCCTAGTGAAGTTAGCCCTAGTTGGGTTTAGTCAAGTCGGGAAATAGAGAGCTAGCCTCTCTATTTAACACACACTCACTCACACTCAATTGTAGCGCATAATTGAGGAAGAGGAAGACAGTGGGGAAAGGAAGAAAGAAGGTTACTGCTGTCGAGAGATCATCTTACTGTTTTGGGTTTTACTATTGGTGCTAATTCTATCACTAAGGAAATTGCGGGGTTTTTTACATTTATGGTTTCCTCGAGGAAAAACACTGTGTTCATTGTCTCTTGTGTTTGATTGCTGTGCTTGTTGTTCTCTTAGTTAAAGATCCTAATATAATGCTAGCTTAATGTTAAAAATATAACAAACATAAGTCAATCAAGATTTCTGTCACAATAGATAACCAACCTATTATTCACACAATGTGACATAATATTGAAGTTAATCATGGCAAACCATACTCAAGAAAAGTCAACCATTTCCATTCATAAAGAACATGGTCATCCATAGTAAACCTAAGCAACCAAAGTCAACCACATTCAGATTAATCTCAATGGATATTTCTATGAAGTATTTTTTTTAACAAAAACCTTGAAGATATTATATTAATTAAAAAAGTTGAAGCAAGCCAAGCATACAAAAAAGGAGGTCAGATACCTGCATAAAGAGTAGTAAAAACCCAAAATTACAGAAATGTTTGAGCTGATAACTAGAGTCTTGAACTTGTAACTAAGCCGAAGTAAACTTCTGTAACCCCTCGAAGGATAGATTCGGACAAAGACACCTAAAACAAAAATGCAAAAAAACATAAAATACCCATTAAGATGGATTTAGTCCTGCTGCTTTCCTTTTGGGTATTTGATTGGCTGAACCACAGAGTCTTCCTCAAGTTAAGTATAATGTAAATTTTTTTATCATATTAATTATTATGGGATATTTTAATTTTGAAATATTTTTAAAATAGTGTATATATATAATTTTGAATAACATTGTTTTTATTTATTGGTAAAGATATCATAAGTCTTGATTCTTTAGTAGATGTGGGATTTAAAAGAGTTTTAAAGATTGGTTTAATGGATTTTATCAACATTAAAGACATATATGGTTTATAAATAAGTTATTAATTATGAAAGGAGAGGATGGACACACGAAGGAGGGATCGGAGGGTTTGGAAATTTTTGATCTTGAAAACTCTATTTTGGAGGTAAAGGAGCGAATTTAGCAAACTTGGAGTCCAACTGATCGGGGTCTTGATTAACCTAGTACCTACCAAGAGAAAAAAATTGGGAATTTTTTTTCCTACTATTGTCATCTCCTTTTACCTTTCATTCTAGGTTTTCCTTGGTCTTCCAATTCTTTCCTTTGTGTTATCCTTTTCTGGGAGAAGTGTTCTGTGGTTATTTTCAAACCTTTTAGAGGTAGGGTTTCTTTTGGATGTGACAAGAGTCATAGTTACGTGTCTATAATGGCGACAGGTTTCACCAGTGGTTTTAGATGGGGGCAGTTTCAACATAACTCGTTTTTACCCAAAAAAAACCCTCCTTCTGTCACTCTGACGGTTTCATCTCCGACTTCTCAGCCTGCAAGATCTGTGAAAACCCTTCCAGTATGGAGAAGGAACCATATTGATAGCCACCTATTCCAGCTAGAATCTACGAAAACTTCTCCAGTCACTAGAGTGAAGGCTAGAAATCGTCGACGACTTAAGGCCATCAAAGCAAAATCTAGTTTTGCCATGTTTGAGTTAGGAGTTGATGTGAATATTGATCGTGTTGAAATGCTGAAAAAACAGTCACTGGTGGGTTGAATCGAATCAATGAATTTGAATAAGGAGGACTTACAAGCTTGGGTGAACAAATTCTGGGTTCTAGAAGTCGTATATGCCCCCCGCATAAATATTTTGCTCAAAGATGGGATTATTTTCATCTTTCTAGATGAGGAGAAGCTTCTGAAAATACCGGGGAGCGTTTGTCTCTTGAAAGAAGGTTCATTGATTATAAAATGTTGTCATATTGACTTCAACCTTGCAAAGGAACTTGAAACAAAACGACATCTCTGGATGCTTCTCCAAGGTTTTCTTCTTGAGATTTGGACGTAGAATGTATTCGAAGGTCTCGCTAATTCGGTGGGGAGGTTTATTAGGGTGGATAAAACCTCTGTCCATGGAATAAGTAAAACTATGGCCAGGGTTTATGGTTGAACTTGATATCATGGAAGTTTTACCAGCTAAAGTTGAAAAATCCTGGGGAGCTAGGGTTTTTTTCGAGAGATTGGATTATCTACACATTTTATTTCGTGGTTATTTTTTCCGAAACACTAGACATGTTAAGGCTAGTTGTCCTTATCTACTGTATGGAAATTCTCTGGATCTCTTTGGTTCACAAACAACTTCTCCACTGGTGCCTCTTTCTAGCATGGGAGAGAATAACCACTGTTTGGCTTCCAAAAGTATGCAAAATGCCTCAGGTAAGAGCAACTCGAACTCTTTTACTCAGTACGAAGATGTCACTAAAGAAGAGCTTAAGTTTTACTTTTCTGTTGAAAAAGAATTGAATACTAAGATTTCCTATGAGGAAAATCTTGTATCTTTGGAACCTGCATCAATTTTTTCTTATGTGAAAAACCTTGTAATTATTGAGCTTTATGATTCTTTCGGTTTAGCCAAGGATACCCAGACCCCTTCTGCTATTAGAAATTTGAGTTGTGCTTTTGAAAATGTCTCTTCTAGGGTTTCTTTGGGAAAAAGGGATTGCAGAGTTTACTCCTCAACACCCTTTTATTTTGAACCAAACCCCCTTTATCTCACCTTATAAGGAATCTTAGTTGAAAAAGGTAACAAATCACATGTTGCTTTGAAAAATAATTTCAATTCGAATACTAAAAGCCTTAAAGAAAGAGGTTATAATCCCTCGGATGTCAAGGAATTCAAAGCTCCTCTTGAAGTATTTTCTAAAATCCTTCTTCAAACCCTAACATTAGCTCGACCAAGTCCACCTGTTACCAAAATGCCACGATTAGAAAAAGGAAAAAATCCAATTCATCTTCTTTGGGTGCTAGACCTTTGAATTATATACCCCTTTCAGTCATATTGGAGGAAGTTGTTTCAGATAAAAAAGATCTTGTACCTGTTGTGCCTAGGGAACTTAAAGCTTTGAATACCCATGTTATTGTTATCCAATGACCTTCATCTCCTTTAACGTTAGGGGTTTGGGTAAGGATGAAAGGGTTAGGGTGTTAGAATATGTAATAATGAATTATTTGGTATATTGGTAAAGTATCATTTAAATCCATAGAATAACTCTAATATTATAAAATAGAGCTATCCCACATGCATCATTGTAATTATATCCTTTGTAACCATTCTCTATATAAATATGTGGAAATTCATTTATCCCACATGTGTTATGGGATGTATTTAATCCAAATCTGTTGGTATATAAGAGAGGTGAAAGATAACCTTTCGGGTATGTGTTTATTGTAGTTCATCACACATCACATGTTGTGTATGTCAACTGTACACACATAATTAGGTGACGGAGCTTAATGTGATGCATATGCGAGGATGCCATATAATATTGGAGATCTATTTGCATAATAATGGAAGATGCAACCCTTCTTGTGGACGTAGCCCATATTGGGTGAACCACGTATATTAGTGTTCTATTGTTTTTCTCTTTTCTCCAATTTTATTTCACGCTTTATGTTGCTTAGTAGATAGAAGGATCAACTAGTAATGCTTTAGGATAGACTAGATAGAAGGATAGCTGTCACATGCCCCATTGTTTTCCTTTCCACTAAAGTGTAGAGCAGTCGAGGGTTCCTGCAACAAGCACATTACCGAGCTTTAGCACGAAGTTCAACTTCAAAACTGAAAACCCTTACTGTGTTAAATAACTTAATAAAGATTTTGCATAATGAACTTTAATTTGTCTTTACCTATCAGAGAGGAGAAATCGAGCAACGAGGAAGCTGTCACCAGCTTGTGCATTTTAGGCTAAGGAGTATTTAAACTCTACGCCGACCTTGAAGGGAAAGCACTGTCGACAAGCTTAAGTTTAACAAGCCGTGATGAGCCACAAGAAAACTGGACTGAAACTTTTGATAGACAAAGAGCCAACACACAAACAATAACCACTCGCGCAGTAAGGTTTACAAGCTCGACGGTTTGCAAGCAAAGATTGAGTACTGAAACCTCATAGCAACATACAAGAGCCAAAGAGTAAGCAAGATAAGGAAACAACCTCTAATGGACGCCAAGATAGTCACACAGAGTAGCCTGTAGGCCAGCGAAACCTCCAGAGACAAATGACAAGAGAATAGGGTTTCCAACCCTTAAAAGTCGACAATGCATGGTAGTGAGCAATCCACATGCCTCCAAATTTTTCAACCATGCATGGGTTTGGTCTATAGTCGTCTGCATTTCCAATCAGCCAATTATTATTACAATGATATACAAATGAACTATGCACACGACTATGGAGTGTGTTTATATATTTATTCATCAATGATAATATAAAAACTATATCCTTGTAATCAATAGTTTCGAGGATTGTGATTTTGGTTAACAATGATTTCATAACGCCAACCTTGGAATGGAGAGGCAATAACCTTGCCTTTGGAACAATCCTAAAGTCAACATTATAATAAACATTATTTTCCAATTAATAATTTGTGAGTTCACATTGCAAAACGATGATAATATATTTATATATTATTTAAAACACAAACCTTATCAATTGCAAACGATGGTTTAAAGATTAGTTACTTTTGCCAATAACTAACATACATCGGTCGACTATGGAGGAAAGGTGTTTAAATCTTAACAACTAAATAATCACGAGGCATGGCCATATTATAAGCTTTTACAAATAGTGTTTTATATGCTAAACTAGCCAATGATAATAATGATGAATACTATCATTATTTACAATGACAATTTTTGCTTGTATGTGGTTAATTGGTTCTAGCATAGTATGGGAACCTTGGTTATAATGCTTCACTTGAGTTATACCTTAGATTAGAAGTTCTAGGTAATGTAATTTACCATAGTAGATATTATCAAACTACAACTTATTATCAGTAAGGCAACATAATAATAATAGTTTTATTATGGAGTAGAACATGCACAACGGTTTGTATTTATAGGATTAACATTGATAAAGTAGTTACCTATGGTTTAGACTTTGTAAAAGTATTGGTAGGTAGTATTCCATCTTAAGAGGATGTGTCTAGACTACAAGAACCAAATTTATAATGTCATGGACACTTCCAAGTAGAATATTTCTATATGATGCATGTAACAGTTCTATTAGAAATATTTACTAACGAAATTGATAGGAACACTTTCTTGAATAAGAGACAACACATTTATACATAACATTAGTGTTATAAGCATGTTAAAATAGAAATAAATGTATTACGAAGAACATGAACGCTAAGCTCACAGTAAGTATCTTTGTTTCGCTAAGTATGATAAAAATAACCATCTTATATCTAAAGTTGAATACTGTCTTAGAAACAAAAACTATAGAAGAAAATTACTTTACCTCATCAGAGCTTGCTTGTAAATAATCAGTTTATTTACTAGTCTTTTAACATGCAACAGATATATTTCTTGCCACTTTATGAATTAAACTTCTACTTGATCTATCATTACCTGTTAAACCTGTAAGAACCAGCAATATATCTGCGTTAGCATAAATGCTAAGTAAGCCCAAGTTTTCAAAGATAGATTTCACCTACTTGCTAAAAAAAAGGTAAAATTATTAGTAAAACTGAAAGAAATCTGAATGTAGGTCAATCTTATATACATTACGAAAATGAAAGATGTATTAGTTATCAAAATATGAAACTGATTAATACTAAACGTTAGACTGTTTCATTTTCCGCTAACCGCTAGCAGTTAGTAAACTGTGTATTCAACATATTATGTTATCTTAAAAATTTTAAATTTTTATGAAATTTTGGGGTTATGTCATGTGGTATCAGAGCACAATTTTCAAACGCTAGGCCTTGATGAAGCTCAACTTGCTTTTATGAAACAGTGTATTAAATCATTTTGCTGATGTTGTTTTCTTTTAATGTTATTCAACAGAGAAATTTGTTTCTGAGTTTAACAACAGGTATGGAAAGACTAGAGGAATATGCGGAAGAGGAATCTCCCTTTACTAAACAAGAAAAAATACAAAGAGAACCTATACAGGAAGACATAACCACTAATTACTCAAAACTTTTACAAACAACAAAAGAATTAAAATCTAGAATGGAATCTGTTAAAAAGGAAAATGAGAGGATTTTGAGAGCTCAGGAGGAGCTGAATCAGATCCTAACAGAAAGATTTCATGCTGAGGGAAGGGGTAAAAGAGCTGATTCAGAAGATATAAGTTACCAACATAAGTATAAAAAGGCTAAACAGACTAAAAATTAAAGCAGCCCATCTTAAGAAGTATTTGGTGATCAACGTAATTTTCATTCCACTAGTGATAGTAGTGATGACCACCATTATACTAAAAAGAGAAAATATAAGACTTATGAGGAAATTTCTGGAGAGTTTAAAAAGATCAAACCACCAACATTCAATGGGGAAACTGAAAAGGGGGAGGAAGCGGAATCTTGGTTATCCGGGATGAAGAAGTACTTCCAGATTTATAACTATTCTAACCAATTAAAGGCTAGAATGGATATCTATAATCTATCAGGGAAAGCTGATATATGGTGGCAAGATTTAAAGAGAGTGAAAGGAATAAAAGAGAAGAACATAAATTGGAGTACCTTCAATAAGTACTTTAAAAATAAATTCTTATCTGAACAGTACTATGAAGAGAGAGTAAAATAATTCTATGAGCTTAAATTAAGTACAATGACTATGAAAGATTTGAACAACAAGTTTTTAAGTATGCTTAGGTATGTGCCATACCTTGTAGATGAGAAACCGAAGGTACAACGGTTCCTCGGCTGCTTACCTTATCACATAAAAGATAGGATTGAATATGACAATCCAAAAAATCTAGAAGAAGCTATGAGGAAAGCCAATTTCTGTTATGAACATAACCGGAAAAATGAGAGCATGGCCAATTGGAAGGCCAAAAAGAATAATAATAATTATGATCAAAAGAAGAAAGAATTTGTGCCTAATCGAAATTTTAAAAATAATAAGGCCAGAAACTTTCCTAACAAGAACTTCCAAGGGAATAAGAATAATTCACTAAACAATCAGAATAATCCAAAGGATAAAAAGTATGCTAATAATCATGGTAATTACACCAAGAAATTTGAACGCAAAGAACCCATAGAGTGCTGGGAGTGTGATGGCTCACATTATGCCTCAGTCTATCCTAATCAGAAAAATACTGTTAGTAATATCCATACAATACAGGAGGAGATGATTGTTGGAGACTTAGCGAGGACTATGCCCAGGATCAATGCAACCGTGGAGAATCAACAGGAAGACTATCAAACTTCCATGGTGGAAGTAGAAGGTAAGATAAACCAAACCCCTATAGCTATTTTAATTGATCCAAGAGCTAGTCTAAGTTATATTTCACCTAAATTGGTAGAAAAATGTAAGCTTCCTGTTGAAAAATTTGAAAGTTCTTGGTTGGTTCAGTTAGCCACTGGTGCAAAAAGGAAGGTAACTTGTTTTGTAAAGAAATGTGCAGTAGTTATGGATCAATTTGAAACTTTTGTAAAGCTTAATGTACTACCTCTTGGTTCTTATGACATACTAATCGGTATGGATTGGTTAGAGCAACATAGGGTGATCTTAAACTATTATGATAAAACCTTTAGTTGTATAAATAATGATGGAAAATCAATAACTGTAAAGGGAATCCCTAGAAAAACAACCATAAGGCAGATTTCTTCTCTACAGCTTAAGAGAGTTGTTAGGAAATGTTTTAAGGCTTATGCAGTAATAGTAACTAATGAGGAAAATCTAAATAATACAGATAAATTAAAATTGGAGGATATACCAGTTTTAAAAGGGTATGCAGATGTATTTTCGGAAGAAATTCCAAGACTGCCTCCGAAAAGGGATATAGATTTTACCATTGAGCTGGTACCGAGTGCAGTACCCAGCTCAAAGGCCCCTTATCGGATGAACATACTTGAACTTAATGAACTTAAATCATAATTAAAAGAACTTATTGACAAGAAGTATATTTGCAGTGTGTCTCCCTTGGGGGCACCTGTCATCTTTGTTAAGAAAAAGGATGGAACTCTGTGACATTGCATAGATTACCGTCAGTTGAATAAGATTACTATTAAAAATAGATACCCATTGCCTCGTATATATGATATTTTTGATCAACTACGAGGAGCTACGGTGTTTTCGAAAATTGATTTAAGGTCTATATATCACCAAGTTAGGATTAAAGATGAAGACATCTTTAAAACAACTTTTAGGACTTGATATGGTCATTACAAGTTTGTCGTGATGCCATTCTGGATTACTAATGTCCCAGCTATTTTTATGTGTTTAATGAACAATATGATGCATAAATATCTGGACAAGTTTGTGGTCGTGTTTATCGACGACATATTAATCTATTCGAAATCTGAAGAAGAACATAAGGAACATTTAAAAATTGTTTTGCAAGAGTTACGAGATCATAAAATCTTTGCAAAGTTTAGTAAATGCGACTTCTTTAAGGATAAAATCCAATACTAAGGTCATGTGGTGACTAAGGAAGGAATTTCGGTGGATCCCGAAAAGATAAAGGCGATTGAAGATTGGCCGGTTCCTAAAGATGTAACTGATGTTCGATCCTTCATGGGAATTACCGGTTATTACCGGACGTTCATTGAAGGTTTTTTGAGAATCGCAAATGCGATAACTTCTTTGCAGAAGAAGGGAAATAAATTTGATTAGAACCAGAAATGCGAGGATAGTTTTAAAAAGTTAAAAACTTTATTAACCAGCGCACCTATTTTAAGAATAGTTGTTCGAAATAAAGATTTTGTAGTGTGTACTGATGCCTGCAATGATGGTTTAGGCGGAGTATTGACTCAAGAAGGGCATGTTATTGCTTATGAGTTTAGGAAATTAAAAATTCATGAAAATAATTATGCAACTTATGATTTGGAATTAGTTGTTGTTATACATGCTCTAAAGATGTGGCGTCATCATTTAATGGGAAGAAAATTTATTTTAATGACCGATAATAAAGGACTAAAATATCTTTTAGATCAGCCTAATTTGAATGCTAGACAAGCTAGGTGGCTAGCTTTTCTAAGTGAGTATGATTTCGAAATCGAACACATTAAAGGGAAAGAAAATAAAGTTGGTTATGCATTAAGTAGAAATGTAAGGCTGAACTTTACAGCAGTTATCAGCACTTATAAAACAGATCTAGAAGAACAGCTTAAAGCAAGGATAGAACAAGATGAAATTTACCAAAATTTACAAGTAAAAATGAAAGAAAATCCAACAGAAAGCTTAATTAAAGGGTACAGTTTGAACGAAAAAGGATTTTTACTGTATAAAGATAGGATGTATGTACCTAATGTACCTAAAGTTAAGTTATTAATTTTAGATGGAATCCATAAAACTCCATATTCAGGCCATCTAGGTTATCAGAAGACTATAACTATGTTAAGAAAAGAACATTTTTGGCCAAACATGAAGGCTGAACTGACAGAATATATCGCTAGGTGTTTTGAATGTCAACAGGTAAAAACTAAAAATCAACACCCAGCTGGATTACTTCAACCATTGTCCATTCCTAGCTGGAAATGGGAGATAATTAGTCTAGATTTTGTTACTGGACTGCCTAAAAATCATAATTTAAATGATTCTATAATGGTAGTAGTTGACAAATTGAGTAAAGCAGCCCACTTTATACCTATTAAAACTACGTATAAAGCTGCAAACATAGCTGATATCTTTCTAAAGCAAATTTTTCGACTGCATGGGATACCGAAAGTTATAATCTTAGATATAGACCCTAAATTTACAGGTAACTTTTGGAAATATCGGTTTAAAGGATAAATACTACACTAAAATTAAGTACTTCATTCCATCCTCAAACTGATGGACAAACTAAAAGAGTAAACCAAGTACTAGAAGATTTACTAAGAATGTATGTAAATGATCAACTAGGTAAATGGGAGGATTATTTGCATCTGGTAGAATTTGCTTATAATAATAATTATCAAGCGTTAGCCAGATTTAAACCTTTCAAAATATTGTATGGAAGGAAGTGTAACACTCCTATCTCTTGGAGTAATCTGGTGGACATATTACTATTAGGTCCTGAACTATTGAAAGAAATGGAAGAAATTGTAAAGCAGGTACAAGGTAATCTGAAAATTGTGCAAGATCGACAAAAAATTCAAGCAGACCTTAAAAGAACTCCAAAGGAGTTTCAGGTAGGTGAACATGTGTTCATCAAGGTGAGACCCAAAAAGTGCTCTTTGAGGTTGGGTAGTTGTGCCAAACTAGCACCTCGTTACTGTGGTCCATTTGAAATACTATCCAGGATTGGACAGGTAGCTTATCAATTAGCATTACCACCGAATTTAAGAGTTCATAATGTTTTTCACATTTCTGTATTAAAGAAATATGTTCATGATGCTACTCATGTTGTTAACTGGAATGATGTATAGGTGGAACTAGAAGGAGATTTTCTAGTGGAATCGGACTGTATCCTCGGGCAGAGGGAGATCACACTTCGGAACCGCACCATTAGTCAGGTGAAGGTGCAATGGAAGCACCTTAGTCCAGAGGAATCCACCTGGTAATTCGAAAGTAATATGCATGATGCATATCCAATTCTGTTCCAGGGGAATTCCGAGGATGAAGAATAAATAACATTGATGACGATGTTATAATTTAAGGGGGTATGTATGTCACATGCCCCAATTTTGCAAAAACAATTTTATATTATTTGAGGAACAATATGTTAAATTTTATGCTAAGTTGTAATTGATGACCAAGTGGGGTCAAGGATATTTTATGTAAATTCTGAATATTTTATTATAAATAAATAAATGAGGAGACAAAAGCTTAGGAGAGATGTTAAAAAGAGTGTTTACTCGTCAAATTGGTGGAGGAGACTAGGTGGAGAGCAAATTGACATGTGGCAGCATCCTCAAACCACTTCCAACTATTGCAGGTGGAAACCTCCCTACATTTGTGGTCATGATTCCCCAAGAAAGTGGAATCAGAGCAGGTGGCTCAATTAATGAAAACTGGCCCAAAAGACCTAGGCAATCTTTATAAAAATTCCCATTAAAGAGAGATGAGGCTTCTCATTCTAGAGAAGTGATCATTCAGGTTGAATGAATGTACTTCAGAGAAATTCAATGGAAGGGAAATTTGGAAAGTGTTTGAGGGGATAACTACTTATTGATCTAGTGCAACTTTTAAGCTGAATATTATACTGCTGAGAGCAGAGTGTTTTACTGAGGTATTGAACTAGTCAGTTGACAGAGGGTTCTATTGTTTGCATTCTCCACTAGTTCTCAGCTAAGAAGACCAGGAACAGGCTCGGGGGTCCTGAGGAAGCGTTGTTTGAGCACTTTCCAAGAGATTGGTAGGGAGGAATGACCTCCTAAAGTTGTTGTCATCTGTCCTCAACAGGTTCTATGTTATTTTATTTTATTGTGTTAGTTAAATAAATCTTAGTTTAACTGCTATATGAATGTTAACAGTTCAGTTCGTGAAATGTTAGATTAGTATTCTTATTAGATTGTTATAGAAATGAAATGGATTTAGAGAATAATGTGTTAGAATGAAAATAAATTTCTAAACTGTGTTTTTCCACACCTGGAAACCAGGTCGTACTTGAGCACAGATAGAATGCTTTAAGTAGATAAGAGAATGAAATTAGTAGGTAGGATTGTGTAACTGTAAATAGCAGAGTAAATTTATTTCAATGTTAAAAATATTATGAAGGAAAAACAGTGTTATGATTTATTTGTGTTTACGATTTTTACTTAGCATAACTAAATAAAAATGCAGAAAAGAAACCGTAAACTACATTAGAGTTACAGTAATAGTATCTTGATAAAATAGAAGCTTATAGAAGATAACAGCTAAGTTTATAAACAAGTTATTAACCACATAGTTAATCTATTAAATCTATTAACTAAAATCTTAAACTAATACTTAACATAAATCATAATTAGTGTTTTGTTTACAAACCCTTTATTTATGAAAATTAAACAGAGTTACATAGTTAATGTTTTAATCCTTACGGAGCTCTGAATTATTTCTAAGTTATAGAACAGTATATAAATATAAATGTAAATGTAAACAATAAATAGAATAAAACTAAGAAATTACTTATCCAAGAAATACTTATATTTACCAGACAAGCTTATAACATGTGTAAGATAAACCTGAGGGTCAAAACCCTAGCTTTTCTTTTATCTTTTATAAATTAATTTATAACAGTTTTAAACATATACATTGATAACTGAGTAAACAAATTAAACTACAAGACTATAAGTTATGCGTTAGAATGATTACAGTCTTATCTCAAAAACTTATCATATATTTATAACTCTTTTATTTTTAAAATACTTCATAAACAGGTTAAATAAACATCAATACACCTGTACAAGCGAAATAGAAGCAAACAGGAAACTGTGCTCAATTAATAATTAATTTAAGAATACACTTATTTAAGGGTTTCACTTCTAGTAAACCCTAACAATTATTACTGACTGATAAGAGTAAAATTTATAAATTTACATTACGACTGTTCCATAGTCTTTATATTAATATTATTTATTTATAAACATAGCATAAACAATAAATTACTTCACTGTCAGTAGAAGGAGGAGATAAAAACCTATTTTACAATAGCATTAATTACAGGTTAATGAAATCATAACAATCGCAAGAAAGGGCTCAAGATAAATAAAATCTTTATTTATAAAACCAACTGTAATACATTGTCAAGCCATAAGGCTAAATCCTAACTTAAAAACCAAATACATGTCACGGATCGAAGGCCATTTTTACCCAGCATAATAGCAAGGGTTTGCACATAAAACTGGAAAGCACATTACATTAAAAACCCTTAACTATTGAGAAACTAAAACAGGATTCCAACACTGTATTTTCTCCTTCACAACCCTCATTGCAAGTAGGGTAAAACCCAGTTTGAAAAACATGGCTTACCAGTTGGGGCCACGAATTCCATAGAGGTCGGTCGTTGTTTTCCTTTTCACTGAAGTGTAGAGCAGTTGAGGGTTCCTACAACAAGCACATTACCGAGCTTTAGCACGAAGTTCAACTTTGAAACTGAAAACCCTAACTGTGTTAAATAACTTAATAAAGATTTTGCATAATGAACTTTAAGTTGTCTTTACTTGTTAGAGAGGAGAAATCGAGCAATGAGGAAGCTGTCACTAGCCTGCGCATTTTACGCAGAGGAGTTGTCACATGCCCCAATTTTGCAAAAACAATTTTATATTAGTTGATATTAATTGAAGACAATATGTTAAATTTTATATTAAGTTGTAATTGATGACTCAGCAGAGTCAAGGATATTCAATGTAATTTTGAATATTTTATTTATAAATAAATAAAGGAGGAGACAACACCTTAGGAGAGCTGTTAAAAGAGTGTTTATTGGTCAAATTGGTGGAGGAGACTGGGTGGAGAGAAAACTGACATGTGGTAGCATCCTCAAACCACTTTCAATTGTTGTAGGTGGAAACCTCCCTACATTTGAGGTCATGATTCCCCAAAAAAGTGGAATCAGAGCAGGTGGCTCAATTAATGAAAACTGACCCAAAATACCTAGGCAATCTTTATAAAAATTCCCATTGAAGAGAGCTGAGGCTGCTCATTCTAGAGAAGTAATCATTCAGGTTGAATGAATGTACTTCAGAGAAATTCAATGGAAGGGAATCTGGAAAATGTTTGAGGGGATAACCACTGATTGACCTAGTTGCGGCTTTTAAGCTGAAGATCATATTGGTGAGAGCAGAGTGTTTTACTGAGATATTGGACTAGTCTACTGTTTGCATTCTCCACCAGTTCTCAGCCAAGAAGACCAAGAACAGGCTTGGGGGTCCTGAGGAAGTGTTGTTTGAGCGCTCTCCAGGAGAATGGTAGGGAGGAACGGTCTCCTAACATTGTTGTCGTCTGTCCTAAACAGGTTCTACATTTTTTTGTTTTACTGTGTTGGTATCTGCCTCTGATTGATATATGAATGTTAAAGATTCAATTTGTAAAATGTTAGAATCTAGTAGTCTTTTAAAATGATTGAAGAAATGAATTTGATTTAGAAAGGTAATGTGTTAGAATGGAAATAATTTCTAGACTGTGTTTTTTCACACCTGGAAAACCAGGCCGTACTCCAGCACAGTTAGAATATCTTAAGTAGATGAAAGAAAAAAAAAGATAAGAGATTGAATATAATAGATAGGGTTCTGCATTATGTAGATAGAAGAGTAATTTAATTCAGTGTGTAAATTATTATTAAAGAGAACGGTGTTCTGGTTATTTATGTTTACTGTTTTTATGAGCATATCTATGTTGGAAAAAAACAGTAGTGCTAAAATAGAATTATAGTAAAGAAATATACTGTTACAATAAAAATTATAGGAGATGCAGTTAAGTATCCAAACAAGGTATTAACCATACTTAAATATTCATCTTAACCTATTATTAATATATATACTAGAATAGGATTATGTTTACAAAGATTATTAAATAAAAAATAATTAAAGTTACAGAGTTAATGTTTTAATCCTTACATGACTCTCAATCTTTATTAAGTGACAGAGCAGTAAACAAATGTAAACCGAAGTGTAAACAATAAATAGAATAAAGCTAAGAACTTACTTATTTAAGAAATAGTTATTACCAGACAAGCTCTAAATCTGTGTAGGTTTAACCTGAGAGTCAAACCCTAACTTTACTTTCATTCCTTTTTATAAAAGTATTCTTTAAAACATAATAAACAAATTAAAATTAAAAACTAGAATACTAAAGTATGCACTAGACTCGGCACAATCTTATAACAATAGCTTACAGTATTTGTATAAACTCTTTTATTTAAAAGAAAAGAAAATATTTAAACAAGATAAACAATATGAATACTATTGTAACTACGTAAAATAGGTAAACAAAAACTAACACAACTGATAAATTTAAGAATATATTTTTCTAAGGATTCTTTTACAGTAACCCTAGGATTTTATCCGAATTGATAAATATAAAAATATAAATTTAATCTTAATACTGAGCTTATAGTTGTCACATTTACTTTATTAATTACAAGAGAAAAACATTAAACAAGTAATTACCATTATTAATAGTCGAAGAAGGAAAGACTCAAATTACACAGAGCCATAATTTACAAGTTTATAAAACTATTTTATAAACGAGATAGAGCTTGAAGTTAAAAACCCTTTTAAACCAAATGTATTCCTTTGTCTGTCCATAGGGCTAAAGTTTTAACCAAAATTACTTCACCAAACTCAAGTCCGGTTACACCCAGGATTGTGGCAAGGGTTTGAAAGACAAAACTAACAATCAACTTATAAAAACTTCATTACTGTAATAACCTTTATAAGACAATGTATATTTTATTAGAGTATTCGAAACAGAAAACCATTAAAACCATGAAGACACGAGAACCTCCATATAATAAGAACAGAGTATGTCATTACTTAGCCATAAGGTTGTAAACCTGTCAATAAGTCGAGGAAAGTGAAATACAAGTCACGGCATCAAGGCCAGAGTTACCCTACTATAGGAAAAGGGTTTTAACAACCAAAAATATTAAATAACAACTGAGCTAAGCATTTTAAACACTGAAGGAACCGAGGTCGTATTTCTTCTCCAACTGAAACCCTTTTTCCCTAATATTTACAAGTAGGGAGTTGCCACATTGTAACCGGGGCTTACCTGTAGGTCTTGTTGTAAATCCAAACATGGAGAGGGTTCTTCCAAGCATAAGGGAGAACTATAACTTGCAAGTGAAGACCAGAAACCTTATTTAGAAATTGAGTTTTTTCACTATAACTATAACTTGAAATTTATAACAATTGTAAGATAAATTATTTACCTGGAAGCAAAGGAATCTAGAGCCACGGAGGAAACGAACCAGCACAACGAACAACACAAACCCTTGATCTCACCTGTGACAGAGGCGATGGGGCTCACAGTACATACTACACCAACGTTGGAGCAAGATAAAAATTTTGGCATTGGCCACGAAAGGATTCAACACTAAAAAAACTACTGACAGAGCAACACTACCCTCACGACAGAGTAATGTTTGCAGAAATAAAACCAATTGCGAGCTGTGAATCTCGCAACCCATACACTAGAGTGGCAACACTTCGTTATACACAAACAATGGAGTTGAAGACGAGAACAAGCGAGCCCTCATGGCCGCAGTAAAACTAGTCAGTGCCAAGACCAAAACCCTCGACGAAGAATGAGAAGTTAGGGATGCGAAGTAGGTTTTTAAATCATGCATTGCACGGTGGTGGAATTTCCACGTGCCCACCAAATTATTCAGTTCATAGTGGGGCGATTTGTATAGTTTACATTGCACTGTCGGGAGCCAAATCATTGTCAATAATTTAAATAAAAACTACAATGATAATAAAATCTACAAGGTCAAAAACATATCGTTTCAATGATAAACATTTAGTCAAACTATGTTGAAGAGTGAGATTTTTATGGTATCGTTAAACCTTGGAATCTTCGTTGGTAATGAACCAAAACATATATTTTGCATCGATATCCTTGTTTTATAATGACCTTATAATCTTTCTTAGTAAAACACTTATGAAGATATCATTAGTATAGTAAAAGTCGTTCAACATGAGTTGATAGTATCACTATTGACCATTTTTATAACCATAAATGATGCATGTCTATGCTGTTAGAACTAGTTGATGTAAACACTAATAGGGTAATGTAATCTCACGACATGACTTATGTCATGAAGAAACTTGGAATATAGGAATCACAACTTGACGACAATTGTGCAAATGATCATTTATAACTATAATACAATAACAAGCTGATAAATTTCCTCTACTAAACTCAATTGAAAGTAGAACTGAGGGTTCTTTTGTAAGCTTGTCCTTAGAAGGCTTTAGTTTTATTTCCATGCTTATAAGCAATGTTTTAAATTTTAGAAATAACAACAACAGTAAACTCTTATGTCAGTAAAGGATTTGTTCTACAAAATCTTGAGCTCTATAAGAACTTGGCTAATAGCTAGAAAGGAGATTTGTCTGAAATAAAAGTCATACTAATGAAAAACATTGAGTATGGTAAGGTTATTGGTCTTTACGACAGGAATTTTGAAATACCGTCATAGTTGCAAAACAAGTAAATAAAAGTTACATTACCTCGTAGTACCCTTCAATTCTATTAAGCAAACTTTTACTCTAGCAGTATATTAATGCTAAAGAAGTATATCTGGATTTGCACTTTAATAAACTCCTACTGGTTCAAAATTTACCTGTCAAGCCTGTAAGATCCAAAAATCCAGCTAAGTTAGAAATCGCTAAGTAAGCCCTACTTAGAACATAACTTCTCACCTACTTGAAAAAATCAAATCATCAGTACAACTAGAAACAACTGAATGCAAATTATTTACATCACATATCGAAATTAAAATAGTATTAATTTATATGTGTTTAAGTTAATCATTAGTTTGTTAACTGTTTCATCTTTTTGTTAACCACTAGCAGTTAACAAACTGCGACTATAGACAATTTATGTTACATCAAAAAAATTTAATTTTTGTGAAAATTTGGGGTTATGACAGGAGTATTTAAACTATACGCCGACCCTGAAGGGTAAGCAGTGTCGACAAGCTTAATTTTAACAAGCCATGACGAGCCACAAGAAAACTAGACTGAAACTTTGTATAGGCCAAGAGCCAACACACAAGCAATAACCACTCACGCAGTAAGGTTTACAAGCTCGATGGTTTGCAAGAAAAGATTGAGTACTAAAACCTCACAGCAACATACAGGAGCCACAGAGTAAGAAAGACAAGGAAACAACCTCTAATGGCCGCCAAGATAGTCACACAGAGCAGCTCGCAGGCCAACGAAACCTCCGGAGACAAATGTCAAGAGAATAGGGTTTCCAGCCCTTAACATGGTGGTGAGCAATCCACATGCCTCCAAATTTTTCAACCATGCTTGGGTTTGGTCTATAGTCGTCTACGTTTCCAATTAGCCAATTATTATTACAATGACATACAAAGGAACTATGCACACGACTATGGAGTGTGTTTATATATTTATTCACCAATGATAATATAAAAACTATATCCCTGTAATCAATAGTTTTGAGGATTGTGATTTTGGTTAACAATTATTTCATAATGCCGACCTTGGAATGGAGAGGCAATAACCTTGCCTTTGGAACAATCCTAAAGTCGACATTATAATAAACATTCTTTTCCAATTAATAATTTGTGAGTTCACATTGCAAAACGATGATAATATATTTATATATTATTTAAAACACAAACCTTATCAATTGCAAACGATGGTTTAAAGATTAGTTACTTTTGCCAATAACTAACATACATCAGTCGACTATGGAGGAAAGGTGTTTAAATCTTAACAAATAAATAATCACGAGGCATGACCATATTATAAGATTTTACAAATAGTGTTTTATATGCTAAACTAGCCAATGATAATAATGATGAATACTATCATTATTTACAATGACAATTTTTGCTTGTATGTGGTTAATTGGTTCTAGCATAGTATGGGAACCTTGGTTATAATGTTTCACTTGAGTTATACCTTAGATTAGAAGTTCTAGGTAATGTAATCTACCATAGTAGATATTATCAAACTACAACTTATTATCACTAAGGCAACATAATAATAATAGTTTTGTTATGGAGTAGAACATGCACATGGTTTGTATTTATATGATTAACACTGATAAAGTAGTTACCTATGGTTTAGACTTTGTAAAAGTACTGGTAGGTAGTATTCCATCTTAAGACGATGTGTCTAGAATACAAGAACAAAATTTATAATGTCATGGACACTTCCAAGTAGAATATTTCTATAGCGTGCATGTAATAGTTATATTAGAAATCTTTACTAACGAGATTGATAGGAACACTTTCTTGAATAAGAGACAACACATTTATACATAACATTAGTGTTATAAGCATGTTAAAATAGAAATAAATGTATTACGAAGAAAATGAGCGCTAAGCTCACAGTAAGTATCTTTGTTTCGCTAAGTATGATAAAAATAACGATCTTATATCTAAAGTTGAATACTGTCTTAGAAACAAAAACTATAGAAGACAATTACTTTACCTCATCAGAGCTTGCTTTTAAATAATCAGTTTATTTACTAGTATTTTAACATGCAACATATATATTTCTTGCTACTTTATGAATTAAACTTCCACTTGATCGATCGTTACCTGTTAAACCTGTAACAACCAGCAATACATCTGCGTTAGCATAAATGCTAAGTAAGCCCAAGTTTTCAAAGATAGATTTCACCTACTTGCTAAAAAAAAAGTAAACTTATTAGTAAAAATGAAAGAAATATGAAGGCATGTCAATCTTATATACATTACGAAAATGAAAGCTATATTAGTTATCGTAATATGAAATTGATTAAAACTAAACGTTAGACTGTTTCATTTTCCACTAACCGCTAGCAGTTAGTAAACAATGTATTCAACATTTTATGTTATCTTAAAAATTTTAAATTTTTATGAAATTTTGGGGTTATGACAATAGCTCTCTTCTCTTTCAAGATGTATTTAGATATTGAAAGTAGCTTTTGGTAATCGGTTTCTTTTTCCTCCAGGTCTTCTCGTAACCTTTTATTTGTAGTCATTAACTTTTCATTGATACTTTGCAAAAACTTGGTTTGCTCCTTATATGTTTGTAGAGACTTTTTAATCTGGTTCAACTCTGGAGCTATTTCAATAGCCTTTTCTTTCATAAGAAATTCATCTACTTGTGGAGATTTTGAGACTGAACAGTCTTCAGAATACACATATTTACTTGTGCAAAATATTTCAGGTATAGATCCCGCAACACCCTGAAGATCAATGAAATTTGCATTTTCTAAACAGTATTGATCCTTGGATGCATGTATAGTTTCCTCACTGAAAGAATCATTTACCATTACAAGCTCTCCACAGTCTTCATTTATATTCCTTGGAATATGCACTAATTCCATTTCTACCTGCATCTTACTCCTCAGCCTAGTCCTAGGCTTTAAACTAATGCCTTCTGGATTCAAAACCTGAATTCGTTCTTCTTTCTTTGAAGTTATATTTTTTATAACCATAATCAATGTTTCAGGGTTTTTATGCTCTTCTTTCAGCTGTTTATTTGATGTTTCATCTGTAACTAAAGCTTCAGGAAACAAGTTATTTATTTGGTTTGGATTTTCTAAAAAACCCTTTCCTTCTGCTGCAATATGTTAAGTCTGTTCTTCATGATTTTCCATTTGCTGATTCAAATCTTCTGCTACCCTTTTTCCTTTTTCTTTGATCTTTTCTTCAAACCCTAACTTTGACAAAAAACTTTCCCAACTTCATCCTTCTTTATTCAATTGTGAAATCAACAACAATTTGATCAAACCTTGGTGATATATAGAACAAGCAATGTGTTCTGGATGGGTTTGAATCCATGTGACCATATTTTGCAGGCTTTTTAAAAGATAAAATGGAAGATTAAGTTTTAAACTTCCATTGAGATGCATTAACAACCTCAAATGACACTTGAGGATTCTATCATAGTGACCTTCACAAGTGATATAATTTTGAACCAATTCCAAAGGAATTTGCCAATTGGGTTTTATCTTAGTTACATGAATACCATTCTTCCAATCCAATTTCTCAAACCCTGGAAACAAGAACTCACCATAATTGCCCTGAAAATACTGCTGCTTAAACCACCTTTCTCCTTGTGCTAGAACCCCTATTTATTATGCAATAGATTCTTCATTCACCATAGACTTCAAATTCTTGAGCTGAACCACTCATTCTTTGTAATTTTTAATGAAATCCCAAGTCACTTGTGTATTATAACCCTGCAACTTTTCACAGAAGGAAAACCAACCCGTATTTCTCATTAACTGAGCTGATCTTGGAAATTGTATTATCCATTATGTATTATCAGGTTCCATTCTACAAATCAAACCTCCTGGTCTTCTTTTCACCAAAATATATGCGTCTTCCTCTATTTCTACTGTCAACATTCTGCAATTTTTTCACAATACAAACTACACATACCTAATGAAATTTGATACATAATCATAAAACATGTTTAATGTAATATGGATTATGTCACTGCCAACACTGTCAATACTGGTACCATTTTCCATCATATTAGATGATATCAAATGCCTCGACTTCATACAAAAACACTTGTGAAAGCAAAAGAATGCCATGATCAACAAGTTCATTCATCATTTAGACATGCCTTAAAAGAATAATGATAATGCTTTAAATCATAGTACCATCCTTGCCATGTGTACAATCTTTGCCATGTGTTTAATATATCCATATACTTTCATTCCATTATCAAACTTTAAAATAATGTCATGAATAAAACCAACTTGCAGTGATGCAATGTTTTTCTTACTAAGAAATGTTGCCATTTTATATAACCCATTTTATACTTGATTTTGTCATAAAATATCTTGTTCTAATACAAGCCCATAACTTTAAACAATAAATGATTTGAGCCTTCAAAAAGAAATCATAATAAAAAATAGAAATCATGACACACAAGGGTATAGAAAAGGAATAAGGTAATACTAAACTTATGAACTCAAATAAAGAAAAATATAAAACCCTAGGATAAAAAATGAGAAACAACCATAGAGATAACATTTGGCTCTAGTTGGGGATAAAGCTCTCCCTGTGAAGCTTTAAGAACATCTTGACTTGTGCCTTCTGAAATATGCTAAAGTCATAATTTCTGTCTTATTGGGTTGGAGTCTTATTCATAAAACTAAAATGATATATACAGTGAATATGTACAATGACCTTATGCCACTCAATATGTGTGAAAATACTTTAGACAACGTCCTTTCACTGGACCTGCAATCTCTTCACCATTCAAATTCTGCAAAACAAAAGTATTATTTCCCAAAATCTTGATCACTGTAAAAGGCCCTATCCATAAATTATTGAACTTTCCATGCTTACCTTTTTCATCCTTTCGTGCATCCAACCTAAGAACAAGATCACCCACTGCAAAAACATCTTTTTAAACTTTATTTCACCTTTGTTCTATGCATCTCAGCTGTATTTTCAATAGTTTCTCTCTCTTGTTGCAATTGGATTATCTGAAACATTCTTCTTCTTATATCATCAGGTTCTTCTTGTATTTCCTGCAAGAATTTAATTACTAGAGAAGATAACTGAATAGGAAACAAAGCATCCACTCCATATACCAATTGAAAAGGGGATTTCCCAATTGACTTCTTTATAGTTACTCTATCAGCCCAAAGAGCAAATTTTAATTTGGTATCCCAACTCCTTTTATTTTCAAATAACATTTTCTTGGTACTGTTCACAATGTTTTTACTACTGGACTTTGCTAATCCATTACCTTGTGGGTAATATGGTGTGGACTGTTTCAAGCTAATATTATTTTCTTCACAAAATTTCATCATCTTTTTTTATTTAAAAGAAGGAGCATTATCAATAATTAATTTCCTAGGGCATCCAAATCTGCTAAGAATATTTTCCTGAAGGAAATTAATTATGACTTGTTCAGTTGCTCTCCTTGTGGGGATTTCCGCCACCCACTTAGTGAAAAAATCAGTGGCAGTTAAAATCCATTTGTGCTGACCACTAGAAGGAGGATGAATTTCTCCTATGAAATCTAAACCCCACTGCTGAAATGGAAAGTTTACTATTATAAGCTTCAAGGGTAATGACTGAAGGTTATGTTTACCTGCAAACTTTTGACACTCCACACATGCTATGACCTGATGATATACATCTGAGAAAAGAGTAGGCCAATAATATCCTGCTCTAAGGATTTTAAATGTAGTTTCCTTCCAGTACTTGTGCCCACCACATACTCCACTGTGCAATTCAGCAGTAACAACATCAACCTCTGATATTTCCAAACACTTCAACAATATTCCTCAAGGATCTTTCTAGTACAAGACCTGATCTAGTAAAACGTATTTCATTGCTCTAAGTTTTAATGATCTGCATTCATTTCTATTCAATTATAGAGGGCATTATCACTGTCAGGTTGTCCTAAAATCTCCTTGAGTGCTGAACTTGGAACATATGCCAAAATCTTGGAACATAAAACATATATTCTGAAAATTTTGAGAGCTTTAACTAATGCATATGCTTGCTTTTCCATTGTATTATTTTTAAGCTCTGAATCTCTTAATGTTTTACTGAAAAAAGAAATTGGTTGTTCCAAGACATCTGAATTCTTTTGCAATAACACAACAGCGATGGTATCTTCAAATGCAAATGAAAAAATTGCAAAATCCTTTGTATAATCTGGAGCTATCAATTCTAGTGCTTCTATCAATGCATGCTTTATTGCTTCAAATGACTATCTACCCTGATCTGACCATTTAACTTCCATCTCAGTGATATGTTTGATAATTTCTGCGAAATTAGGAATAAACCATCTTAAAAATTTGATTTTTCCAATGAAAGATTGAATCTCCTTTTTATTTCTAGGAATATTAATTTTTAAGATGGCTTTTACTCTCTCTGGATCTATTTTGATTCCTTTAGCAAAAACAATATTCCCTAACAACTTACCTTCTGTCATAGCAAAGTGAGACTTCTTTGGGTTTAATGACAAACCAAATTTTCGACACTTAATAAAAATTTGTCTTAAATGTTTCAGATGATCTTCATCAGACTTGGAGAAGACTGTAATATCATCTTGGTATATTACTACAAATGTTCCATTCTCCCCCACAAAGGCTATATCCATAGCCCTCTAAAAAGTGGGACCTGCGTTCATAAGCCCAAAAGGCATTTTATCATACATAAAAGTCCCCCATGGAGTTGTGAATGTTGTTTTTTCTCTATCTTCAGGTTGTACTGCAATATGGTTATAACTAGAAAAACCATAAATCATTGAAATTCTATGAGATCCTACAACTCTCTACAAAATCTGATCAATTTTTGGTAATGAATAATTATCTTTCAAACAAGATCTGTTCAAGTTGCGGAAATCAACACACAACCTTATTTCTCCATTTTTCTTACGTACAGGCACCAAATTTGAAATCCATGATGAATATCTAAGAGGTACAATAATGTTTGCATCTAATAATTTCTTTACCTCCTTTTCAATTACTGGCAGCAATGCTGGGTTAAGCCTTCTAAGTTTCTGTTTAAAAGGATTAGTATTTGGTTTCAAAGGAATTTTATGTTGAATTATGCTAGTGTCATAAGTTCTTAAATCTTGATATGACCAAGCAAAAATATCCACAAATTCTTTCAGCAAAATAATATATTTTTTCTTTTCCTTTTTTGATAGTGATTTTGACATTTCGATCATTTTAGGTTCATCTTCAGAACCAATGTTATAATCTGTAATATTCTCTTCAGTGGTCTCCAAGGTGGGCTTCAACAACGTATCATCCTTTGAAAACAACCTCTCAAGTGGAACAATTCCTTTAGGAATGAAATTTCCTTTTAATTCAACAATCTTATGATCAAATATTGAATCATTTCTACAAGGTTCATTTTCCATTAATTCAAAATCATGTTCTTGATCAACTAAGTCATTTGAAAATTCACCTACTAACTTCAGAAATTCTTTAATCTCCTGATCATCATGAAAAAATTTCCAGTTTTTGATGTCATCTGGAACAGATGGTCTATATCTCACATCAATTGGATACTTCAAATATGTCACTTTTGGAACCTTAAAATAGGTTGCTGCTAAGGCTAGGGAATCAGTTGTTTCCTTATATTCTCTTGGAACAAAAGTTATATTGAAAGCTATAAAGAAATTTTCAATTAAATCCCAAGCCTCATTTCTATAAACTTTCAATAAATGTTGCTTTACCTGGTAAACATTCTGTTGCAACTGCAACTATTTCCCAATTTTTTTTAAATTTTGGACCCTCCTTTTAATTTTATCTTGCCTAGATTGTTTGGGATTGTTGAACTTTGTTGTTCCTCTGCTACAAATTTGGATTTTTGAGGTTGAATTGAGGTACATTGTTTACCATTTTCGGAAGTTGAATAGCTATCTTTGTTTGACTTGAACTAGAATTTTTTGGTTTGTCGATAGTTGCCTTTTTCGTTGTCGGAAGTTTATTGAACAGTGAATCAGGGCCATAGTTCTCTACGCAGCCGCCGTTGCGGAAGCTAACTAATGAATGTCCCGATGGGAATCATTTTTTTCACCGATGGTTTATTCTTTTTTGGTTTTTGGCATCATTTTGCTTATCACTATCGGAGCATTAGGCTTCTAAGTCACCGCCGTTTCGGAGAACAGATGGCAAACGTTCCGACGGGTTAGTTCTTACCCTTGCCGATTCCGTGTTTTATTTCTTTTTCATTACCTTTTGTTTCCTCTTCGCTATCGGAACGTTTCATGACTTTGATTGAAAGCCGTAGTCTGATTATTTTCCGCCATCGCAGCTCCTTAGAGAACTAACCATCTGACATATAGTTGTTTCGTTCGTCGATGGCTTGTTCTGATTTTCGTCAATGTTTTCTGGTCTGCGGAACCCTTAGTCCTTGTGACTTCCACCGTTATGGCGCCTCATTGAACTAGTCGTCCGATGCTGTAGTGGTTCCAAGGTCTGATGCTGCAGTTTTTTGGTGTTTATTTCGCCAACGTTTTATTTTTCCTCGGAACCTTTAATCTATATGGTCTTCACCGTTGCAGCGCCTTAGTGAATTTACCATCCGACATATAGAGTTTCTGTTCGCCGATGAGGAGTTTGTCAACCTGATCCTTAGCATTTTTGTTCTAGATTGCCAGTAGGTTTTTCCTGCCGATTCTTTTTGGTGTACTCTTACCCTTTGTTATGGATTGGAGTGTTCCCGTGAGTGCTGGTTGAGCCAGGGTTTTTCTGAGAGGAAGAGCAAAGTTTGGGGTTCAGTGTTTTTCATGCTTTTATTAGAGGAGTTTGAGCTAGTTCATATGTGAACCAGATTCATATAAGAAGTATGTTTTATCGGGCTTGTGTTTTTAGTTTGGACAGTGGATTTAGCGATTTTCAGACCCAGCTGGCAAGATTTTCTTTGCCTTATCTTTTCATGCATTAATTTGGTTTATAATTCATTCTACAAGATGTATGTTTTAATACAGTCTGTGTTACTTTGTTAAATGCTAAATGGTCTAAAAATATGATATGTTCATGACAAGATGATTGCTGCAAAGAAGATATGTCTAAAGGACAAAGCAGAAGGGAGGGAGCAAAGAAAGAAGAAGTTGAAGCATAAAGAAGTAGAGATGTTGCTCAATAAAAAGAAGAGAGCGAAGGTCTAAGATCAACAGGATATCAAAAAGACCAACGGATTACTGAGCATAATCGATAGCAGCAGAGGCCCAAGCTTGGAAAATGTTCGCCAGTTACCAAGCTGGTCCCTCACTACTACATTTCGATCCAAAATCCGACGGTTACTTCCGACGGCGCGTGGATTTCTCTTTTTAAACCTACCAAAAATCACAAAGTTAAATTTTTTTTTTGTAAATGTAACCACCAGCGTCGCTTAAGCGACGGATATTCTCCTAACCGTCGGTTAAGCGACGGATATTCCCATAACCGTCGCATATCCGACGCTTATCCTAAATACTTTACATTTAAGCACAATAGCATAGTCTCCAAGGGAAGCTCTGATTTTAACTAATCGTCGCATATCCGACGCTTAGTTTTAAATTGAAAATCGTATTATTGCCGCGCTTTCCACTTCACTTGCAAATGCTAAAGATCTTGGAGAGTGGATTGGTGCTACTGCACATGGGCGGGGAGGATGGCGCGAAGCGAGAAGGGCAGGTATCTAACCTACCGGGGGTTGCTGCTGATGCTGGTTCTTATTATCCTGGGAATAATTATTATGTGAGACCGGTTTAACTTATCTGCTGCTTAGAATACTTTGACTGGTGCTGCTGCTTAGCCTGGTTCTTTTCTTGTTCTAATGATGCCAGGAATAAGAATGGTGATACTGGTCTTTATGGGGCTGCTAATCCAAATGCTGGTGTTGGGACGACTTGTGCTGGAAATACTTTTGCTTATAGTAATTATATAATATTTTAATCTGTTGGTTCAACTTATATTTAAAATAATCGTCGATCTTTTACTAATGAAGGTCATTGCCACTAGAGTCAATTATTGTAAGCCGGTAATACCTTTGATTTTTGGTCCTCGGCTGCTGGGCTAATCAACTTGGCTCTGGAACTGTGGTTTGGTGCGCTATTCAACTGTGGTGGGCTGCCGGTAGGTTATCATTAACTAGGGCTCCTCATTTTACATCGGCTGCGGGCTTACGAAATCATCATTGTATTTGAGGTATTGTTTTGTTCTTCTGAAGCACGATTTAATCTAGTCTCTGCAACCTCTCATATGACAGACCCATTATTTACTTGCATGTGCAGTCTACAGTGTGGCCCTTTTTGGAAAATCCTTCAACTAATGATACAGACTCAAGCATAAAGGCTCTTGTCAGAGCAAACACAGAATTAAAAAAGCTGCTGGTTAGTGTCTTTTTTATTGCTACTTTGATAATGTGGTACATTCCAGATTTTCAATTGATATAGTAAACCTGAATCATGATACTCTTATTAGTGCAAAAGCAGAAGGTGTTGAATCTCAGAGATTCCATTGAGAACCCATCCCCAGTAGCACGTGCCAACAGGCTACTAATTGTTGATCAGGATGATGGTATGCTCCCATACCCATGATAAGTGCACCCCGATCAAGATGTACCCATGAACCATCGATGTCAAATGACGAACTTTGACAAGTCGATCTTATATTATCCATGAACTATCAATACTAGATCACAAAATGAATTTTGGGTGTTATTATCTTATTTCAGCAGAGTGAGTCAATTTTCCTCCAAAAGATTGTTACTTTGGCAAATAACATGAATAAAAAAGA
>LPNX010667033.1:998-85965 GCA_001517045.1 Pseudotsuga menziesii
AACAACAACAAAAAACATAGCATGACATAAACATCAAGAACAAAAACTTGTCGGTAGGAGACCTTGCTTTACTATACAATAGTCGAGTAAAAGGAAAACCTAAAAAGTTGCATACAGAATGGATGGGACCCTACGTTGTCGAAGAGATGCATACCAACGGATTAGTCCGACTAAGGACGTTACAAGGCATAGTATTTCGGAAACTCGTTAATGGAGCCCGACTAAAACACTACAAAAACTAAAAATAAACATATTGGAAAAAAAAATCCCATAACGACCATAAGGGTTAAAACAAAAGCTATAAAAATCTAAAAAAATCCAAAAAGCAAAATAATGCCATACATGCAGAAAACTATGACATGAAATCACCACTTCGACAACTGACATCATGCCCATCGACATAACACCATCGACCATTTTCATAACCGACATCGACCAACGACCTCGATAGTCCCATCACGCATTCATGACCTTGAGCACCGAAAGCAATTCGCCATTAACGCACACTCAAGTGTTCCAGCTGGAACATCACGTCCGCCATTAATAGACTCATCGACGAAAACATCCAAAGCGTCCCCTATAAATACTGGACCACGGAAGGATCATTCACCGTAATTCATACAAAGAGAGCATCAGAGCATCCAGACAACTGAAAGCCGAGAATACCTTAGTGAAATCAACCACCAAACCGACAAGATGGCACCAAAACAGACTAGAGCCTCAGTCAAAGCCAAGGAATTACAGACTGCTGAAACACCTTTAGTCCGAAGGTTAAAGAATATTAAGAATGCTAAGATGCAGGAAGGCTCATGGAAAAAACTATGGACCGAGATGCAAGAATGGGCTTATGTCGATAAGAAGCCTACTCAAGCTACAGAGAAAATAAAATACAGTACCATCTTCAACTATGTCAATGCACCGTTCATGGCCAGTTTCGCTGGAACAAAAGAAATAGCCGTCAAATTTATCATAAGCCGGTACCACAATGGCCGATTTTACTTCGACCAACCGGTCGACCTCTCTGGGGAAGTCATCTCTAAGCTAACAGGACTTTCAAACAAAGGAGACCCAGTACTAGTCGATATCAAAGAGGGACTGGTCGAAGAACTAACCGGGTCGACTTTGGGCAAAAACTCGAAGGGGTTAATGATTAGTCAAATCACAGCCCGAACGCCACAGATTGTGGCCAAAATAATAGGCATCACACTCACCCTGGCAAGTCGAGGCAGCGACCTCAAATTATACATGTTAGAGGCTGTCGACACCATTGTGACAAATGGAAAGATATATAGATGGGTTGAATATGTCGCCGACATGGTCAAGACCATCTGTGAAAGATGCTAAGAGACAGGAGGAATCATCAGGTTCCCATCCCTCATACTATGGATAGTCATGTACCATATTTGCCCCGAAGGAAACCAAAATTTTCAAGAACCGTCAAGGTTCCACATGTGGAGATTCAAACCATTCTCCCAGAAAGGAACCTTGAAGACAGAAAAGTGTTGTTGGAGAATTGGCTCCAACAGCTAAAAGTCCGCATGACTAGATGGAGGGTGCCTTAAAACATCCGACGAAGGGTACCGAAAAAGTCCCACATCCAGCTAGAGCTCGACCATACTTCGGTGTGGTACATGCAGGGTGAAAAATCAAATGCAAAAGCCCTTGATTATTATCCGTCGGTCGAACAGATCTTCCGGGAACTGTCTCGACAAGCTGGGATAAAAATACAAATTCCAGCGAAGGCCAAGGAAATCGACTTCTCAATTGAGGTGACAATGTATGTTGGGTAAACCCTAGGGGGTAGATAGTGAAAAATCCAATATAGCACAATTACTTTCATGATAAAGAAAAGAGACTCATTGATCACTAAAAGTGAAGAATCTTCAAAATAATCAACAAGACAATAATATCATATAAAGGGTGGAATAACACCATGTTTGATGAGTCATTTGTATCTTAAGTTTTGATAAATTTTATCTTGTTAATCATGTAAACAAGGCAACAATTAAATTTTAATGTCATCCCAAATAGGAATACAATTTTTTATCTTGCAAAGTTCAATTACCACCCAGTATGAAAAGAGTTAGTTGATGACCTTTTGATCTACGTAATCAAGTAGTTGAAAGTAAAGAGTATCCTGTGTAATTTATAATAAGAGGGGTTATTTGATTCTCATCGCTAGAGCTTTCGAGCTCTTAAAATTGCTTCAGTGGAAGAATGATACCTATGAAAAGGAAGAGCTCCAAGACTCCCTCGAGGAAGTTTATATTAACTTACCCAAATAAAACAACCATTAATTTCATTTCATGTCTAAGAAAGATATCAACTCCATAAAGTCACTTAACTCTTTTAATTAAAAGGGAAATAGTGTTTAAGAGGAACCCCTCATGAAAGTTCCATGGAATTGACTCTCAGTATCTAAAAATTCACAATGTTTGAATTGAAATTAAAGACATGGAATACATTTAGGTGGCTTAACAACATGTTTTTTTTCACAATCGTGTCTTCACTCAACTGAATTGAAATCTAAACTATAGTGAAAAATGAAATAAAGAAGAGCTTAAATGAACTTGTTTTGGAAACAATTCTTGTGTTTTTTTGTTGTTCTGTTTTTTTAAGATGACAAAACCCATCATAACTCAATTGTCAAACTGATACTAGGGAGAACAATCACTGGAAAACCATGCCACCTGAAATAACCCATTGGTGGTCCATAAGGGGGCATATTTCCACTCCTTCCAGATCCCTATGGGTCTTGGGCCATTAACTTGTTTCTTTACGTCTGAGGAAGGTGAGCTCTTAGTCAAATAGAAGCACTTTAAGGTCTTACTCGAGGACCAAATTGTTTTATTTTTACACATGGTTGCTGTTGTCATTTTGTTACATATATATGTCCAAAATTGTCTTATTGTCTTAAAGTGAATTGTTGATCCAAATGGATATGGATGGCCACCCACATATTCCACCAGTTCAAAACAATTTTCCAGCTTATTTCCCTCATGCTTATGATAATTATGCCCTTTTGGCCTCTTTTGTTTTCATCTTGTTACGAATGAGCATAGCTGCCACATCTCTTCTCAGAGATATAACCACCACCATTATAGCTGCTTTTGTTTTACAGTTTGTTCGGTTTCATTCATTTAATAAAATTTGAGTTTATCGTATCACTGTGTTTATTACCATATATATATGTGTATGTGAATATATATGCTCTTTCATTTCGTTCTCACATAAATCCAGATCAATTGCCTAGTGGATTCATGTTGTTTAGAAGTCAAATATTATCAATTGCTCACCGTGGTTCATTATTATTCGTATCAACCCTAAAACTCTAAATTCACACGGACTAGACATGGGAAACCTCTAGTAAAGAGGCAAAATTAATGAGGTTGTATTAATTGCCTTAGAACCAAAATTTTATACACCTTTGAACTCTTCAATCTAAAATAAAAAGAAATTAAGAGTCGACCCTATCCTAAAAACATGCACTAGAGTCAACTTTATTGCAACAATATCTAGGCTAGACTTGTAAACATGTAGAGTGTTTTCGATGACCTCTTTCCTCTCGATGCCGTTTTAAACTCGACCTGATATTGATGGTAATAGCTCTTCATTTTGACTTGAAAGGCCTTGGACTCAACAATGATGGAAATGGGATGAGATTGGAGTGGGATAGATAGAGAATGCCCTCATAGATCTTGGAGAGCTCTGCTTCCACCTTGGCAACTTACTATTTGTTGGTGACCATGTGCTCATTATTGCCCCTACTCTTCTCGACTTGATCTATGGAGGATATGATTCTTTAGGAGGCCTTGCATGTACTGATCACATTATTGTAGGCCACATAGAGTAGGTTGCACTCTTTCATGGTGAAGGCATCTACCTCCAGACACCTTTTCCATGAATGCCACCATCTCTTCTAGTGTTCTGCCTAGTCAACTGACTTTGAGTGTGTGCATTATCCTCTCGTGATGACTTCGCCATCGTCGTTGCTGCTATCTCTTTTTGCTTATATCCCAAAATATACTTTGATATGTTAATGTAACAATTTCATTTGAAAATAATTCATAACTTGGTGGGACCTTTAACTTGTTGTTTACTTTAATGCCCCTCAATGGGCCCAATGGTTAAGAACATGTGTTATCTCCATAGAAATCATAGGTTCAATTCTATGGGGTAAGGCTGCACACATTAATCTATCATAGTGAAACTAAAGAGATAGACATCTCTTGATGTGAAGTTTTGTTTAAAACTGATCTATAAATTATTGATATATATGACTTGTGGGTTGCCTATACTCTTAAAAGTTGCTAAATTCCTGCACTTGAAAAAAACAATTTCATTTGAAAGAGTTGAGGTATGTTTTTTCATTAATAAATGTACTATATAAAATCAAACATAGATGCTTCTGTATACTTATGAGTGTCCCGCATTAACAAGCTATTGAAATACTGTAAGATTAACTTTGGCACTGCGCTCCTGAAACTTGCTCGCGGGTTTTTCTTTTCGCAGGTCGAAGTCTTGAAACTTGCTCGCAGGTTTTTCTTTTCACAGGTCGAAGTCTGTTACGAGTTCGAATCGCGCCGGGGCAATGGGGCAAACTCAGGGCGGTAGCCTGAATCGCAAGGGTTCTTCGGACGACCGTAAGCAGGACGACAAGAAGGAGAAGAAATTCGAACCCGCGGCACCCCCAACTCGCGTTGGCCGCAAACAAAGAAAGCAGAAGGGTCCCGAGGCGGCAGCCCGACTGCCCGTGGTGACCCCACTGACCAAATGCAAGCTCCGGCTCTTGAAACTTGAAAGGATCAAAGATTTATCTTCTCATGGAGGAGGAGTTCGTCTCCAACCAAGAGCGGCTGAAACCCCAGGAGGACAAGAACGAGGAAGACAGGTCGAAGGTCGACGATCTGAGGGGATCTCCCATGAGCGTCGGTAATCTGGAAGAAATTATCGATGAGAATCATGCTATTGTTTCGTCTTCGGTTGGCCCTGAGTATTATGTCAATATTCTGTCGTTTGTCGATAAAGATCAGCTGGAGCCTGGATGTGCCATTCTCATGCACAATAAGCTATAGTGTTCAAATCCTTACCGCTTTTTTTAAAAATATTTTAACAATTGTATTGTTTAAGAGATCTCTGCTGCGAATCTTGTTGTGTTAATTTTAAGGCTCCTTAGACGTTCGACTAAATTTGAATGGTCGGAAGTCATATTATATGTTTTATGTAGTATAATTGCATATTAGGGTTTGTTTGTGAGAGACTGCCATGTTAGTAACGGTCAATTTGCACTTTAAAAGGTTGCTTCGAACTATAGGTCAAATCAAATTAAGCGGAATAAGCTTAGCTACGAAACCGTGCTTCTGTACATCATTGTCAAAAGCTTTCTACAAATAATGCTTATTAACTTTATAATGGACTAAAATTTGTCTAATTACAAAGCGCTCAGCTAAAATCTGAGTTTTTCCCCAGGGCCAATGTTAGGAGAGATGGTCTTCCATGCTCTCGTGTTCCCCCTAGGATCCTGCAGCTAGGCCCCTTCAGCCCCAGCCACTCTCCTGAGGACATTGTCACCTCAGCCTTGGCTACTCACCTTAGGACATCATCCGCCATTGCACTGGCCCTTTCACAGTGATTGATGATTGTGATGAGGAGCCTAGCTCTCGGGCGCTTCACCAGGCCTTGGCAGCTAGCTTCAGCATGCCTTGACATCCTCTCTTTTGTATTTACTAAGCTTCAGTTTCTAGCATTTTACTTGTACTTGGTACTTTTTTTTAGTTTTGCTTAGCTGGACACTTATATCCTTCTCTTTATCTGCTTTTTGATAGTGTTGATAAAGGAGTCGATATTGAACGCCCCATTAACCTACTTTTACATTTATAACATTATTTTATCAGCAAACAGAATATACTTTAAGAAATTTGTGAAAACTTATGCAAGCCATTACAGAAGGTACTTTTTATTTTATTTATGTTTTTTTTGTATGGACACAGTTTAGTTCAATTAGGGTACTTTATGGTGGCTGTCTTCTGCTTCTTGCTTTTTGTGTTTTTCTTTTTTTGCCAGTAATTAGGAATATTTGCATTTACAGAAAATAATAGTGTATCTGAGTTTTCTTCCCTGTAATTCAAAATGGGGGCCAAAATCATTCAAAATAAGATATAAAGTTATAAGTCATACCCAGGAGTTAACATTTGTTCCAATGCAAACAAGTAAAACAGAAAAAGGGACTTATTTCCTTTTTTCCTGGTTGCCTTGCCTTTTATTATTTGGTTCTGCATTAGACTTGTCAGAAGTGATTTATGGGAGCAGTCCTCAGGTGAGTGAATTCTCTGAAGAAAGATTCCCAATGTTTCATCCTGTGATAATTTTCAAACCTTGCCTGGTTGATGGACTCCCTCCACATCAAAGCTAGTGTGTAACATGGTTTGAAAAGCCCAAATTTGACCGACCAAGTTCAAGAAAGTCCAGAAGTTTGCTGTCCTAACTCTTGGTATTTCTTGTTTGGTGGTTCAGGATTGCTTCCTTTACTTTTCCTCTTGATGCTTAGGCCCTTATACATTAAACTCTAGCATTCTCTGATCTGCATCGGTTACCGCCTTGAAAAAATCTTGCTTGTGTTTAGCAATGAAGAATATATTTTTTCTAGTGCAGCATTTGTGTGGTTACATCCACTTTGATGACTCCCCCACTTCCTAATCCCGTAGAGTTTAGATATTTGCCAAGTTTGGGACTGTTTGGAATCGCATTGTAGAGAAGTTCAAGAATATATCTGAGAATGTGTGTAGTTGGTCACTACTTTATGAGAGTGATTTGCGCAAAAGCAATTTCCATAAATTGTGCATTCTAGCAAACAACCCCTTTCACAATTTCAAAATGTTGGAAGGTATTGGGTCGTAAGATATGCTAAAAGTTAGGTTGTGTAATCTTGCACTATGGCTTGGTTAGGCATGATGGAGATGGTTTCACTTACACCATATCTTAGTTAGGAGGCATCACAATAGAATAATGCATAGATTGCTGGCACAGTTAGACAACTAGAAGGTTGCACAAATTCCAACTGCCATAAATGATGGTCTTCCAACGACCTTCTCTTTCTCTTCCCCATTTTTGCATATTGTTGTGCTATACGAAAAATGAATATATACTGATCGCTATACGAAAAATGAATATATACTGATCTTGACATTGTATATGGTTGTTGATTGTACATTTTCACAAACAATTGCATTATTGCACCATAACATTAAGGATCCATAATTTGTGTTTTGGTGTGATTCCATGAGCGTAGTCCCATACGAATAAAGTTGTAACTTGTTATCAAAGCTTCATTTTGCATTATTTCAAGTTTTTATGTATAGTTTATGGTTAAGAATTACTCCTAGGCAAAGGAGATGCAAGACAAATTGTAGTGCCAAATTGAGGTGTTGAGGAAGGAATTGTCAACCTTGGTGGCAAAATGGTGAGAATTTGCAATTTGGACAAACAAATGACTTGTATAACTAACATCCACAATCTTTGAGGATTGTTTTGTAGAATTGGAGGCAGGGTATTCCTTGTGAATAAGTTTTATGAACTCTCATGAAACCTCCATTAATCCGTCATTGTTGAATTGTGAATCCTCTCTCAAAGTGGAGACCAAGATTGGAATTCCTCTATTGGTTGAGGCAACTCAATTCTAGTTATGAGGTGTAGCAGTATACATATGAAGCAAGATTGCTTTTACAAAGTTGAGAATGCATGGAGAATTTTTGCTTTGGTGGGGAAACTTGTTTGAGCGTAAATAGACACTTGATGCTATAAAGGGCATGACGTGGGATGAATCTAAAATTGTTGTTGAGGACAAGTTTTGTCTTGTCAATTATTGGAAGGGGTAACATTAGTGATGGCAATTTAGAATTTGAATCAATTGATAGATGCTTGTATTCAATAGTGCAACCATTATACCATTCAATTTAGAGTGGTAGATGGCGAAAAAAAGTTAGTTACCAAGTTCATTGGTGGATTGATCACCTCGATTCAAAAAAGCTTGAGATGTTCAACATCTGCACTCTAGATGATGCCTATCATAAAGAAAAATTAGTAGAGGTGAAAAGTAGTTGGAGGAAGTCACATTGTGTTATTGGCTCTAGTCCCATCCAAGGAAGGAAGCTTGCTGCTAATGATGGTGCACAATGGTGCACAAAAACAAGTCATTTAGTAGGATTCACAATAGAGGATTGGCATTGGATATTCAAAGGAAGGTCAAGTGACATGTTGAAAAAAAAATCCTTTTTGCAATTACATTTTTTTTCCTCGGAAAAAATTCATAATTTTATTCAAAGTAGAACAAAATTACATCTGCACATGTAATAGGATCACTAAGGATCCCTACATTGTCAAATATTATCTGTCTCATATGATCATAACCAAAAAAATTACATATATGTCCCATCCTGTAAGTCAGCTAGAAACAACACAGCAAATATGAATATCCATTCATATATTTGCTATCTCTCAGCCTGTCATATATTTGCTATCTCTCAACTCGATAAACCCATACAGGTCACTTGCTGTCACAGATCGATACATCAAAACTATAATAGGTTCATGAAAAGTCCGATAACACAAAGGACATTCAGTTTTTGGAGGCTTCTTCTTGAGAAGCATAGGGATTTTGCACAAAGAAGGGAGAAAAAGAGATATTACTTGAATTTGTGATTGAAGTTATTTCTTTGAAGTTAGTGTTTCATCTTAGTTGCATAGAGTGTGAATTTTTTTTTCTCCATTAAGATCTTGATTAAGATGGTGCTTGTCATCACATCACTTAATAATGGTAGCTAAAGAGACTTAATATTAGAAGCGATAGTTGAAGCATAGCTTGGTTCTAACTGCACATTTTGAACCTTACTCCTTAAGTTGGCGTATTATGAAGAACAAGGACTTACACATCCATTGCAAGTGCAAGGTGAAGTTTGTGTTTTTAGCATATTATATTGATGAAGTAGAGTTCAATGTGGTACCCAATGATCAAATTTGAAGGGTTGGTATTCATTTCAAATTGAAGGGCATATATTTAGCTAACCCTTCAATGATAAAGGGTTATATAAATAATTGCACTTCTATTGGCAAGTGTGAACCCTTCATAAAAAATGTGAAAATAAAATATTATCTTTTCAAATGTTTAAATTTGGTAAAATTAAACACTAAATCGATAACAAATCAAAATTTCAATAAAAGTTAATAAAAAAATTAAACACTAAATGGATAACAAATCAAAATTTCAATAAAAGTTAATAAATAAGTAGAATTTTATTTCAAAGCTGTGGTATCTATGAAATTATTCTTTTTGTAAATTTTACTTAAATGAACACATTTTAGTGAAAAATAACAAAGAGGCTTTCTAACCATTCATGTTCATCTCGACATAGATCCCATGCTCCAAACATGTTATTTTCTTGGTATGTTTTATAAATAGTACTCACAAATTAATCTATTTCACCCAAACATTTAGCAATATCCACAATAGGGAAGTTTCTCACACCTATTTTTTCGTATGAACATTTCAACCATCTTTTTGTTTGAGAGTGTTTATTTTCTATTTTTACATAGTAATGACGAAGACTAAAAAACTTAGCAGTTTTAAATATAGGTAAATCTGTGAAACTCCTGTCTAGAGATTCAATCACCTTCATAACAAAACATTTTCCTCAAAATAATACAATCATCTAATATCTTTGATCTTTGTATCTTTGACAATTTTTCAAACATTAATTGATGTAAATGTACCGTACTTATACTATCTGCAAACTCAATAGTTGCTCCTTGGGTTTTGATTAAAAAAATGATATGTGCATTGCACCTGCCCCAAATATGTTTCTTAGAAACTATTTACGAAGCATGCTAATAGTAACATCTAAAATAATACAAATGGAGGTAATATTGACATGATCCTCTTGGAACTTCTGATTCCACATATTTAATTCAATACGCACATTAACAAGTAATTGGATGCAAAATTGTAATTGAAATATTGTTGCCAACTCATACATTTTTTTATCTCCCAACTTTCATTCTATTAACAAAACATGCATGAGTTTAACACGTATTTTCATGACCTTGCCTCTAGAGAGCCACTTTGATGAATTTGTACTCAATAGTCCATTTGACCTGCTTTTGTGGTCATTAGTCAAATATTATGAAATTATTTTATCTTATCTTATCCAACTTAGTGATTTTATATGATTCCATTAGTTTTCTCAATTATCTATGTCGTTTAACAGATTTCTCAAGCCATGAATATACTTTGTTTGCAAATTTGTTAATATATTGCAATTCTAAAAATGAGTCGAATTATAATTTATTGCAAATGTTTCTCTATGTGCTATTGATATCTAATAGATGAGGAGCATATTGACAAAGTTTAATAGATAAACTTGAATACTTTTCATGGAGGATGCCCCATGACTAGCAGAGCCAAATCCAACTATCTTCATCAAAGATAAATCCATCTCTATTAAAAGAGTTCTCATTGCATCATACATAGATTGACATGTTCCATCCTTTATTTGAAACAGGCAAATGAAATTACACATTGACCTGTTCCTTCATTTGTCAAATATGTAATGTAAATAATCAAATGTTGTTCAATAGTTTGATTAATGCTTTCATAAACTAAAATAGAATAAAATTGATTATAGAAAATATCATTTTTTGATTTTTTTCAATATACCTTCTTACTAGATTGGAAAAATTCTTTTCCAGATGCTGTATTTGTTTATCTAGAGCATTCATTTGTTAGATGCATGTGTGGAGTGCATTTACACCTATTCAAGTTACAAATTGACTTATATATTATTAGAGGTAAATCATGTACAAAAAAATACATGTTTTCAATCATTGATATAATTTTCTCATTCGTAGCATTTGCCATTAGTTCTATATGTTTGGTAATTGGAAGATTACATTGATTGGTTTCTCTCTCCAAAAGTTGCAATTTTTTTTATGAGTTTTTATTTTTGCATGGTCAATTAGACCACTAACTTGAAGAGTGGTACTTTTTTTTTTAACAAATGGAGTGTCTCTCTTAAATTTGATATGCTAAGAACACTTTATTCTTTCATTGCTATTACAATCTCTTACAACATAAACACATGAAAATCTTATCTTTCATTTAAATTTGAAAGTTTTTTTTTCATTTATTTGATGTTTGTTTTTCTTCAAACAATAAAATAAACAAATACACAAGTAATATTTATATATATCAATCACCAAGACGTATTAAATTTCTTGAGGTGTAAATTTACTTCTTGGTGCTTGATAGAGGGATACATATGTATATATTATATTGTGTGTCTTTATTTATTTTATTGTTTGAATTGATTAAGCGCAAATCCAGGAAAATGTCTCCCATTGGTCGCCTTAAAGAGGATGAAAAACAATTATCATTTGTTGATGCATTTGGTATCTGTCGACATTTTAGAAATGAAGTTAATGCTCATCCATATGAAGACGACGATTAGATAATGGAGAGCGTTTGAAGGAGAAAAACCATCAAATAAATGCAAAAGAACATTCAAATATAAATGGAAGATAAGATTTCCATTGGCTTATGTTATAAAGGATTTTAATGACAATGAAATAATAAAGTGTTTTTGATGTGTTAAATTTAAAAGATTTTTCATTTGTTAAAGATTGAAGTACCACTCGTCAAATTAGTGGTTTAAATAACCATGCATAATTGAAAGCTCATACATTTGAAATCAAACGAAATTAATGGTAGATGCTGAAAAAGAGATAATTATATTAATGATTAAAAACATGTATTTTGTTGTTATACATGATTTATCTTTAAAAACATATAAGTTAGTTTGTGACTTGAATATGTATATATGCACTCTACACATGCCTTTTACAAATGAATACTTTGCATATACAAATGCAACATTTGGAAAAAAAGTTTCTCCAAGCTGCTAAGGAGATATATTGGAAAAAGTTAAAATTTGGTATTTTTCATAACCTTGAAAAAAAAATTCGATTATTTATATTATGTATTTGACAGATGAAGGAAGAGGTAAATGTGTAACAAAATTCATATGCTTTTTTCAAATAAAGAATGGAACAACTCAATCTATGTATGATGCGATGATGATTTTTTTAATAGAGATAAATCTATTTTTAATGAAGGTAGTTGGATTTGGTTTTGATGGAGTTTATCTCTTTAACTTGATTGAGATGCTCATCATTTATTAAATATCCATGACAACCCATAAAGAAGCATTAGCAACAAATGGTGCTTAATTTCATTTTTTAAAGTTGCAATGTATTGACAAATTTGCAAACAAAGTGTTTTCATGGCTTAAGAAATTTGCTAAAAGACATGAAGAACTCAAGGAGCTAATTGAATCATTTCAAACCAGTAAGCTAGAGGTGATACAAACTCATCAAATTAGGTGGTTTTTTAAAGGCAAGTCATGAACAGACTTCGTCAAACTCATGTCTGTTTAGTGAAAAGAGCGTGAGAGTTAGGGGATACGACTTGTATGAGCCAACAACAATATTTCAAGTACAATTTTGTATTCTTTTACTTATTGATATGCTTATTGAATTAAACAAGTTGAATAATAAGTTCTAAGATGATTATGTTGATGTTACCTTCATTATCACTACTTCAGATATTATTATTAACATGCTTTGTAAACATTTTTTAGGAAGCATGTTTGGGGTAGGTGCAGTGCACATATTGTCTTTTTTAATTAAAGCACAATGATGAACTCTTGAATTTACAAATCACACAAGTATGATATATTTACATTAATTGAGGTTTGAAACTTTGCTAAAGATGCAAAGATCATAGACACTAGAAGTTAAGGAATTCATCAACATTATGGATGAGTCTCAAAATCTGCTCATCGTCTTTGAAGACCTGCCAATGTTCAACATTGTCAGGAACAGAAGGTCTGAAGTTAATTTCTAAAGGACAATTCCCCTCTAACATCTCATCCGATGGCTGAAAAGTTGACGTTGAAACTGCAAGTCTGTCGGAGGCACTATTCTAATCTCTAGGGACTGCTTCTAAGTTAAGGGCATCAAAGAATTCCATTGTATCCTATATTGCATTTCTATATTTCTTAAGTCTTTGACACTTACATGCAAACTGACCCTTAACTTGTTGGACAATCAAATCAGAGTCCCCTTTAATATCAAGCAACTTAATCCCCATGTCCTTGGCAATCTCAATCCCCAGTAGGAGTGCCTCATATTCTGCTACATTGTTAGTTGTCTCAAATTCTAATCTAAAAGCAAAGTTGAAAACTTTACCTTCAGATGACATCATGACTATCTCAGCACCTTTTCCCTACTCTAGAAAAGGCTCCATCAAATTTCATTCTCCATAATTCATTAAGCTTTTTGTTTTTGATTTCTCCACGGATAGGCTCCTAGAAAGTGGAGTTAATCTGGTACATTCGTAGTTCACCTAAGTAGTTGACATACTCATTTGATGGATTCCCCAGGTTTTCTAAATGATGTCTTCGTTCTTTCTCCATATGTAACTTAATGAATCCTTTGATGTAGGTACAGTGGCATAAGTCCAGTCCATTCGGATGGACCCCCCTAAAGTTGCACCTAATTTTCTGGATAAGAGCATGCCCCATTTATCCGGTACATCTATGACGAGAATATCCATGGTAACATGGATGTCGGGATATTTTGCTAATCTCACATTCTGCTTTTCGATCATACCTTCAACTTTGACGGGTCTAGAATCCATGGCACATACATTTTGGTAAGGGTGAGTGGTTATAAGGCCAAGTTGCTGCATGAATTTCTTGGTCATAATATTTGATCCCGATCCTGAATCTAGCATACAGTTGTGTAGGAGAAAATCACCTATCATCAATGACATGTAGAAGGGCGGGTGATCTTTTTTTCTTGGGTCCCTAGTATGCAAGATTACAGGAGGATCTCCACAAACATTTTCTTGACTAGAAGGAGGCTGTTCTATAGTGTTGGCAAAAGTTACTTTCTTTGGAGCATGTGCAACTATTTTTGAGGTAGGAAGGGGATCATTATTAATTTGAGGCTCAAGCATTTTCAACAATTTCTCCTTTTGACCAGGGATTTACATAATTCAAGCACGGGCACCGGGACTTTAGAGTTCGCTAACCAATTACCTAAATCAAAAGTTAAAGCAATAGAATTTGACTTATCATCTATTTCAGGAGGGATGTCAGAAATTGTTACCTTTGGAGCAGTTTGGGTGCATGGTCCTTCCCTAGGTCTTCTTTGATATGTCATGCCTTTGAAATTTTGAACATTGTTACTATTCGAAGGCATTTCCTCGTAATACTCAGTTAGGTGATCAACCCGTTGACGAAACTGGTTAGCTTGATTCCAATTATCCTTGTGGTCAACATAGATGTCTCCGACATTGTAAATGAATTCAGGCTCGCTTGCAGACGTACTAGGACTGCACCCCTCGGGATAACCATGCTCCTGGACATAACATGCATAATGGCAGCCAGATTCCTCATGGAAATCTCTGCATGCCCTACAAAATGGTTTGTAAGGTTCAACCACATTAGTGGCCTCTAGCTGATGAGGAGGCCTCTGCTCATGGTTGGGGTTCTTCCTCTACCATGTTGGTTTCGCAGGGAAAGCTCTAGTAGGTGGCAGGGGTTGCGTTCTTTCAATTGTTATGACCCTATTCTGAACTTCCTTAATCTGCGCCAAGTATTTCCTTTCCATTTCTTGCATTTTCTCAGTTAGATCAGTGAGTTTTTTCTCATAAGCTTCGTTTGACGGCTCTTTCCCTTTTTGTTCAACATTTTTAATAGGAATGGAAGCCCTAGAGTAACCTTGGATGTTAGACTCTTCTGAAGACTGCATGTTTTTATCAATTTTAATGGCCAAACCCTGAGCTAGAAGTAGAGTAGCTGGCTCCTTGTCTCTGATTTGGTACTGGATTTTGCCACTTAATGCTTCGATATAATAGTCCAGAGCAGAAGCTGCTGGAGGAGAATAAGTGGCAGGGATGGAATTTGCTAATTTAGTGAACTTCTTGTTGAATTCGTTCATTGTTTCAGTTTCGGACTTCTTTATGCTGGTCAAAGCTGCTACTAGATGTCTAGGTTCCTTTCTGCTACCAAACTTTCCAAGGAAAGCAGCCTTGAAGTCTGCTAAGGTGGCGAAAGAATTGTCTGGCAAATTATCGTACCAGTTGCCAGCCTTGCCATCCAAAGACAAGGCAAACAAGGTCATGTAAACATCTTCATGCCTATCAGTACCCCTGACATGGGCAGCACAGTGTCTGGTGAAATTCCTGATATGTTGCTCAGCAGAGAGGGAGGCATCAGTGCCATTATATGTCGTAAGCTTGTCGATATCCTTTTCAGAGATATCATGAGGATGACCTGCTATCTCAGCAAAGTTAAGTTGAGTAAAAAACTCACCCATTGGATTAAGGAAACAGTTATTATTTTGCAAATTTTCTAAGTTTTTTGGAAATAAAAGATGGATGTCTGAAACAGACTCAGATCCAAGTTCTGCAAGGACCCTACGAGAAGATAGTTTGTTTAATCTCCTCCTGTAGACCTTTTCGGGGTTAGGGATGAAATCGAACAAACCTACAGAGTTTCTTCTAGTGGAATACCTTGAGGTGTTAACTGATAGTGGAGTCACCAGGTGGACTTAAGTCTAATTTCAGAGAGTGATTGGACTAAAAATCTACCCAAAAAAAGGGAAAACAAGGTAAAAAACTAAAAAAAAACAAAGGTTGTCCAGGAACAAAAAGATTTGTCCCCAGCAACGGCGCCAAAAGATATTGTCTGCCGATTGCACACCAGCAGCAGAAATCTTCCGAAAGCTGTCTCCTCACTTGAGAAAGTGGGAGAGGTGTGACCTTGGGGGCAAGCACAGAGCCAGATACTGTCACCTACTCCTAGCTCCTCCGTTTAGGCTAACTCCTAACGAAGCCAAGGGGGGTAGTCCCTAACAAAGAGTTTTCTATGACTCAATGTTTAAGTTAATTTTTAGATGTTTTGGATGCGGATGGATGTTGTTTAGGAGTTATTGTGATTTAAATGATTAATGTGATGAATTGAACACAAGACAAAGCAATCCACGTTGCTATCACTGGAATTAAAAGATAGACAAATATTTGAGAATTTCACGAAATTGATAAAGCATTCACAGATATGACTTATAATCAAAACATTCAACGCACAAATGGCCTAGATTATCAGCAGTGCGTAAAAGATAGGACCAGTGCCTATGGAGTCAACTTATCAGAGATGCTTCGAGTGTAAATATGATGTGAATCCAAAAAGATGCCAGTGAATGTTAGGTTTTGCAAGTGCTCTTGGTAAGTTTTAAGAGTTTTTACTTGTGATCTTCACTTATGGTAGCTGGATGTCCTAACCGGAAATACCTTCAGTGGCTATGTTCGAAGACATGGCAGACCTGTCTGGGATCAAAGGTAAGTGTTCAATAACTTAATTACCAGTGCCCAGATTGGGTAGCTCGACGCCCACACTTGGAATTTGCCCACATGCCTCGGTATTTATCGAACAACGCTGGTGCGTTGGTTATGGGGAAAAGTTTTAGTTAAGTTCCTCTTGTGGGGTTTAGAGATTCAATGCCGTTTCTGGGTATTCCGATCTAAGATCGGTCAGAGCATACTCTGGCAAGGAGGGAAGGGGGTTAATTAATTAAAGGGGTATGAGTTGCAAATTTTGTTTAGTTAATTAATTAAAACTCTCTGATAGAGAGCGCTCTTGACTTCGTCTTATGACAGTGGTTCAAGAGACTTAGCTAATCTAGATGAAACTAATGCAGGGGTTATGCAAACCTAAGATGCTCTCCGATAGAGAGTGCTCTTGACTTGTGTTTCTGCAAGTTCAAGAGTCTTACTTATGAGGATTAATTGATTAAACAAACACAAAATGAAATTAGTTGATTGGACTCTCCGACAGAGAGCACTCTTGATCCTCCTTATGGTGTGATTCAAGAGATTTGCACACTTGATTTACTTAAAATGATAAACAATTAAAAGAACTTGAAGTAATCAATTCATTCAATGCATTAGAAATGATGGATTAATAATTAAAATTTTAAGGAAAAGATGCAATTATAATGATGAAGTTAAGCAAATTTAAACTAAGCATACACAAGTGGACTCAATGCAAGCCTCCCTAAATGGGGGAGGATGAGAGTGGGGACTTAAAAACCCCACTCAAAACAAAAGATCTTTATTAACTTTAAACAATGTGCCTTAAGGATCATGATCCTTGAAAGGACTTTTCAAATAAAGGCAAAGTAACTTTACAAATATTATAATTTGTAAACAATGGAGAGTGCCTTTCATTTTTACTTTTGAGATCTTTCCGAAACCTGTGAAAAAAGAAAAGGGAAGAAGTTTGAAGAGAGTAAAAAAGAGCAAAGGAAAGAGGGATGAAACAAAAGAAGATGAGAGAAGGAAGGCAAACAAACCAAGCAAGAACCAAAACCAAGGAAAGAGAAGAATAGGGCAGCCAACTATAGAGCTAAAGGATGATAAAAATCGAAGAGAATGGGGCAGCAAAGAGAAAATAAGTGGCTGTCATAAAAATTACAAAACAGGACAGCAAACAAAAAGTGGAAGGAATGGCAAAAAACAAGGTTAAAAAAGGTCCAAAAGCTAGGGCAAAAAGAGACAAAAAAGGGAAGAAGGCTAAGGCACACTAGGGCTGTCAAAAAAATAGAAAAATGGATGGTAAAAAGAGTACTAACAGGGTAGTGATGAAGAAGAGGTAAAAGAGGCAAAGCAAAGTAATTGGTAGAAGGGGATTAAGAAGAGGAAAAAAGGAAGACTTTTTGCAACTTAATTTTTTAAATTTTTGCCAATTTTCCCGCTTAACCTGTCATGAAAAGTGAGAAACCAGTGAGCTTCTTTCCTGCAAAAATGGTGGGTTAAACAATGGAATACACTATGAACATACAACTAATACTTGAACAAAAAATATGAACTTTGTGCTACTTCAAGTACTAGCTAGATCTGAGAAAGAATGCATAACATTGACACTTTCTAGATCTAAAAATGGAAGCAAATAGATGCGAAAGATTAGCTTTATAAATCAGAACTCTACTTGCAAACATAAAGTAAAATAATGAGAAAATTTGACTTTAGGGTGAATGGAGAAGATAAACCACTTTGGATCCCAATGGCATGGAGCTGCTAGGTACGTATGCTTTGCTCCAAGAAGAGTAGATGCAACTTAGCTCAACCTCTTACTTGGTACAGTGAAGTGATCTAAAAACACAATCTTATACACTTGGCAACATGGAGGTTAAAACATGTATTATTTACTAATCAAATCTCAAATGCATGAAATACAACTGAATAAAACAATGCTCTTTGAGGCTTTTGAAAGTAAATGAAATAAATAGGTAACTTGAAAGCTACAAATACCTATTCCTACGTGCTTATAGAAGCCCTTTAAAGCATGTATTAATACCCACACATTATCAAAAGCAAAGAAACTAGAACAATATCACCTCATTAACCGGAACATATGCACCCAGGATCCACACAGCATGAGCCTCCAAAGCCTTTCTTTATTACAAAATAGGTTGCATAAGAGCAACAAGCATTACAATATTTTACCAGAGGTTCTTTACATCAATCATTCACCCTGATAGAGCTGAAAGAGCCTCTATTTATACAATGAGAGAGTGCTAAAACCCTAAAACCAAACCAAATAACCTAACCAGCCTGACCACCTAATAGAAGAGCCAAACCTAAATCGGAGGACCGGGAGTGAGGGGAGGCCTCCACCCAGGCAAGGCGCCCCCACTCCAACTGAAAACATTGAAATCCACTCTCAATTTAGCCCACACGTGTGGAAGGCGCAACCCAGCTGAGGGGCGTGAGCTGTGAAGGAGGTGACTTGGTGATGTAGGTAAGCTCATCCTTAGGTCTGGCTGGAGCCTCCGTTAGGTTTGGGAAGCCCACTGATGGTGCAAGCTTTAGTCTTCACCTCGATCAAATCATCGGACCAATGAGTGCTCTCCATCTCATCTTTAGTTGGAGATGACATGTGTGTTAATTGATAATAAATTAATTACTCACTTAATGCTGACTGAAGTTGAGTGATGACAACTCCAAACATCAAGTGCTCCATGAGATGTCATTTAGCCTTTTATTTTGTCGAATTTGGATTAATTTGGAGAGTTTTAATTTTCTCCAAAATAATCATTTTTATCCTCAAAACTGACTTTTTTGAGAAAAAAGGCATTATGTGTCCGATTGTTGATTTGAAAGCTGGCTCTGACTGGTTGGCTGGTCAAGAATGATTTTTGGCTTAAGGTTAGAGCCTTCAATCACTGAATTCGGAGTCGGGATGATTGATTTACCACGAACGGGTTTTTTCCATTTAATTTATGGAAAAATTAACCCAAAAAACTTAGGACAAGTAATTAAAAATTAAAAATTTATTTTTTCCCTGTTCGAAAAAGATTTTTTTGAAATTTTTTTAATGTCCAGATGACTTAGGACATGACCATGATCTATCTAAATAATGCCTAGTAGGTTTATAACACTTAGCTGGGCTTTAATAACCCCCCAAGGCCCAGAATTCAACATCGGGCATTCCAGCTTTGGAGGAAGCGGGAGAAAACTTACTCAATTATACTCGGCTGAAGGCAAAGCATAATTGTCAGGGGCAAAAAACTCTCTGGAATACCTTATTTGAGATTCTACGTTTCAGGAGACCGAACCACTCAAAAATACCCTACTAGCACATTTTATTACAAACCCCGCGGCGCCACGGTCAAAATTATTCAAATAAAAAAGTGGCTAGCCAATATTGGCTAGACAAGCAGACAGATCAACTGATACACTGGAATTAGACTTTGAACAAGTTTGTCAACCGGTGGCTCCTTAGGTAACCCAACTATGGTACAAAAAAGTTGGTAACAGGAGGTAGAGCCTAAGAGATTTAAGGATGGTCACTTTGGAAAAAGTGACCTAGGAGTAAATGAAAACTGAGCAATTAATCTAGCAATATATCTGACAAGTAAATCAAATATGAAATCACATATCAAGTAAGTTGAAGCGTACAACATGTATATAATAAGGATCAATGCTTTATCGATTTGGTAAAAGGGAGATGAATGCGAAATTTGAAGTAACTTGTAAGCTAAACTATGGATTGATTTACCAACAAAAAGGGAAAGTTATCTAATTTTTTTTGTAAGCAAGCATGAAACATCATATTAACAAGTAAATAATATGTATAGAGCATAAAATTTGAAAGTTTGGAGGAGACTTCCCCCCTCCCAATCCATAGAGGTTCTTAAACAAGAGTTATAATCCCACCCCGTTGGGGAAATTGGGAGCCAGGGAAAATTCATGATACAATGTTTTAGAACTAAAATTCAAGTTCAAACCTATAACTCCTCTAACCAGGAAATTGCTTGGGCTAGACCGACAATGCCTTGACCAGAGGTAAAAAAACCAAACAATTCAAAATAACAATCAAGAACCCAAGAACTTGGTTGACCTCAAAAGAATGCAATCATGTTGTTGGTTGGCTGTTTGAATGCGCTGCATCTTGGTTGACCCAAGGAGTGGATTGAGCATTGCTTGCATTTGGAGTTTGAGGGATGAATTGAACCCCTAGGCGGTTGGCTATCACACCTATTTTCTTATGCATCATTTGAGAATCCATTTGATTCTCTCAAAGCCAACTAATCTCCCTCTTAAGTTCAACAATTTCATTGTTCTGGTCTGTGAAGACCTTGGCCAAAAGGCATTTCATGATCCAAAAAGCAGCATTAGATCTTTTGTACAATGCCATGCACGAGCGAGTGTCCCCTGGGTCTTTAATCCAGGTATCCAAGGCGTCGAATTCCTCTACCTCTTGGAAAGTTGTTATCTCATTCCAAAGCTCTTTCTACGTCGTGTCTATCTCCTCCTTCTTCTTGTGAGGAACATATTTTTAAAATAATGGGTAGTTTTGGGCTGCCCTCAATTGCTCCCTAGTCGGTCCCAGAAAATGATGCAAGTGGAGATAGACACAAAGCCTTATCCTTTCAGACCCTTTTGCATTTCATTCTTTTGGTTTCCATTTCTTTGCAATTGCAGTCAGAGGGTCAACCACAAGACAAAGATTACCCAACAAGATGCGGTGAAGGGTAACTTTGAGACACATAAGTCGTCAAATTTTTGCTCACACATCTATGCTTCCCTTCGTCCTGGGTAATGGTAACTCTAAAATGGGCTATATACAAGGTTGCTCATTGGCTGGTTGTGACAAGGCTCGAAGGGTAGGCGACCCTTGGGATAGAGGCTCACCCCGGTGGGCTTTGAGACCCCTTTGCCCTTGCTAAGTCACAAGTTATTGGTATATTTGACTTGCGGGTTGTTGGATATACTCTTGGGAGGTTGATATTACCATGGTTAAAAAAAGGGCTATATGATGGTTGCATTAGGTTCTCCTGATGGTTTCATTCTTCTCGTGTACAATCTCTTCATAACTTTTGTCATCCATTGATTGTAGCTTAGTCCTTGGAGCTCGATTGCCTCCTCTCTACTTGCTATCATAATTGTCTTTAGCTGTCGACCTCTTTGTCTCATTGCCTTAATTATCATGAGAAGCCATGATGATAGTGCCCTCCATGTCTCTCTCCACCTCTCTTATCTCCACATGCTCCTCAGTAGCTTGGACACCCACATCAGGGGGGAAAGATCTTGCTTGGACAGGGCCTCGCATTGATTCTGAAGAGCTTGGTGCTCTATTTAGGTGAGACTTCCATACTAGAGAGGTTCTATTTTGCACCCTGTGATTTGTGAGCAGATTTGCTACTTTGTTCGCTTTTCTTTTAACATGGATTAGGATGAGAGCATTGATCCCTTGAAGATGAAGACCAAGCTACTCCAATCAAAATTCTAGACGCTAGTTGTTTGACTTTGAAACTTGGGTCGCTTTGGTGCCATTTTGAATCTTCTCTGAATGCCATAGAGGAGCGAAAAGGGGTAGTGGTGAAGCCATTAAGAAGAATAGAGAAGAAAGCAAAAGGAGAATAGAGAAGAAAGAGTGATAATTTAGCGTGTTTTGAGATCACTGAATCCAAAAGCTTTTAAATTTTCCTCCATGAACTGCCAATTGATCTTATCGAAGGCTTTGGATAGGTCTAATTTAATCATTATTCGTGTTTTTTAGAAACTTTCAATGAGTGAACGACTTTATGCACTAGGATAATACCAAACAAAATTTGCCTACCCTCCATATAACCTGATTGTTCGAAAGAGATCAATCAAGGAAGGTCGGTTTCAGTTAATTCGCCAGGACTTTTGTTATGATTTTATAAATTACATTGCATAAAGAGATGCTGGATTTACCTGGAGAGTCAATGCTCTCATCTTTTGGAATTAAAGTTAAAAAGTTGGAGTTGAAGGCTGAGAGAAACCCTGAGGTGAGCCTTGGGTTCTCAACAATTTGATGAACCTCTTCCTTGTAGAACACACCGAGATACTGAGAGGGGGGGTGGGGGGAATCAATATCTCTGATCAATTTACAATTTCACTTTTATATAAATAGATATTCTTAATATCAATATTACTCGTGCATCAAAATATCATCCACTAAAGTGTACTTAGAATGTATACGGAAAACTCAATATATAGTATTGATAAAAACTATAGAAGTGATTACAATAGATAAAAAACTCCAATCTCTAAGATTCACCAGCTACTATTGGTAGGAGGCTATGATCCCCTAGTTTATTCAGCTTCAACTGAGAGACTGCTCCAACACCTTAGCTCTCCAGCTTCAACTGCAAGGAGGCTACAACCCCCTAGTTTATCAGCTTCAACTGAATGGAGGCTTGAATCCCCAAGGACACAAGCTGCAACTTATGTCTACACACTTCTCAAACACATACACTTCCAATTTGCTGCAGTCACAGTCAATCTCTGATCTTAGTTTGCTTACACCATTGTCATGCTCTTGCTCAGACTTCTCAGGTTTGCCACTGTCTTCCTTAGTACTGTTGTCGATCTCCACTCAATGCAAAGACATATACTGCAGGTTTGCTCTTCTTTATATTTGCTCACCAAATCCTCTTTGCTGGTCCAGAGCACAGTCACAAAACACTCCTTAGCATCAACCCTTAAACAGTCCAAACAAACTCTTGTTTTTCCTTCAATCTTTAGATCCCCCTATTTTTAATCTGCAATCAAAGTTTTCTTCAAGAATCTTCTTCCAATCTGTTTGTAAGACTTCAAAGCACTGCACACTTTGTTCTCTAATGCTCAGTTAATAGACCTCTTTTAGCCTTTCAAAATGGTTTCTTCCATTTATCCAATCACCCAAACAAGGGACTACAAGCTGTCTTAGCCAAATCAGGTCTCTCGTCACTCAATACTTAGTTCTCAACAAGGCATACAAGATGATCTTTAATCTCACACTACAAACCTCAAAATTGGAAGCTATCTCAGGCAACTTTATACTTTGAACCTTAACCTTGATCAATTGCTTGTCAACAGTACTTCGAACCTTAATCACATCAATATGAACTCAAAGGAGTAACTCATGAGCATATTCCTAACTCAATTAACCATATCAAAGAAATGGCTTCACATTACCCAAAAATAAATAGTACTGCAAGTACTTATTAAAACTTCAGATATGCTCTAGTTCACCCTTGGTATGTGCTTTTTATTCTACTCCTTTCGATCCTGCTCCTTTTGAGGCCTGCTTCCACACTTCAGTACACTTGCTCCTTCGCTATTTCAGAACTGTTTCTTAGTCCCTTTGGTGAATCCACAAACGAGGGGGGGTTACCTTTTATTTATACAAGTGTATGCCCTTTTAGTAGAGTTGACCTTTCATTTCATAAGAGGCCGACTTGTAATTGCTATGTGTTATTTCTTTTGTTTAATAAATGAAGCTTCTTTAAACTGAACATTGTGTGGGCTTTAGGAGACGGCGGTCTTGCATTCTCTATGTTCTTTGGATGAGGATTTTGCTAGTTGGTCATTGGAAGACCAACTTCTTTACAAGACATCAAACCATGGCTTTTTTAATGACACTTCAAACTTCCTTATAACAATTCACCAATGTTTCATATTTCATAACAATTCATCTCTTCATGGCTTCTCCAATTGCCTCTCCTCATTCTGGCCTTCAACTTGACATCAATGGCTAATATTGACATTAATGACAATACCTTCAACATTCCTTTACCAAGTCCCAAAAGTGATGGAAGAAGTTGGCTGTGAATCCATCTAGACCAGGGGCTTTCCCATCTTCCATTTGGTTGATCACTTGCTCCACTCCTTCAATTTCTATTGATCTTATCAATGCCTCGTTCAACTCCTGAGTGACTAAAGAGGGGATATTTTGACTAATCTTTTGGATTTCCTTTGCCCTGTTTTGAATTGGTTCCGTAAGATCTTGGAAAAAATTTACCAGCTCTTTCTCTATTTCCTTGAGCTTCTCCAAGTTGTCCAATGCTACCCTTGAGCTTGACAATTCGGTTTTGTTGGCAGTGCTGGATTGTAGCGGGATGAAAGAATTGTGTTATGTTCCCCATCTTTCAATTGGTGGTTGCCAGACTTTTGTTTCCAAAGGGTTTCTTCTTGAGATTCTCGTGCCTCGATCTGGGACTGAATATTTTCCTCTTATGCTTGGAGGTCATCTATATATCCTCTTGTAATGGTTGAGTGTTGGACTCTTTCCAACTGCACCTCTAGACGCTTCCTCCCTAGAAATATGTTGCCAAAGGTCTCTTTTTTCCATTTCTTTAAAAGCTCTTTGAGCATCTTTAATTTTTGTTGAAATCGATACATGATCATCCCCATTGGAGGCTCTATCTTCACCCACCATCGTTTCACTCTGTTGTGGAACTTTGGGTGGAAGAGCCAAAATTGCTCAAATCTGAAAGGCCTTTTGACATGAATCTAGATGCTGTCCTAGCTTTGCGATTCTCGAGGCCAACGATGTTACCTAGATTTGCGATTGTTCTAGGTGAAGATTTTGTATGAGGTTTCCATATCCACTAGATTCATGTCTTCAACCTATCGTCCAACTTTTCTTCATCCTTGACCTCTGTAAAGTCTGAATCGGGATCGCTTGTTGTTTCCTTGGTTTGAGCTACTAGGGGGATTTGTGTTCGTTAATGATCTCTCTTGATGCTTGTTTTTGCCTCGGAAGGATGGGTGACATTATTGGAGACTTCTTTTTAGGTTCTGGCCTTGATTGCCTCTTGGCATGCCTTTTTCTGTTGTTGACCTTGTTGAAGCCATTAACATCTTTCTCTTTTTTTTCTTCGACTGTGTTGGGGGAACAATTAAGGGGCAGTTTCTAAATAGATGCCCATGCTCATGGCAGTGTCAAACATGAAAGAGGATGTATTCGAAATCTAGGGTTTTGCATCATTCCCTGTCTTCCCATAATAGGTTAATGGCTCCTGGTAAGTCTCGAGAGATGTCCATATAGACATAGATCCTTGCATAAGAAGTATACCTCCCTTGCTTTGTTTGCTCTGAAGTTTTCACAATTTTTTTTATAGTATTCCCTAGATCTTCCAAGATACTAGGCTCCCAATATTCATGGCGCAATGAGTACATTCAGACCCAAATAGGGGCAATAGTCAGATCTTATTTTTTTTGGATTGAAATGCTCCTTTCAGAAGTGATGGTACAAGGTAGAGCTCGATTGAGTTATAGAAACAGGGACCTCCTTTGAAAACATGTTCTTCGTCCTCCAGATTTTTGAATATCACAACAAAGAATCCTTTTGACCCCAATAGCATATCGTAATGGCCTTTGGGTTTCCAGGTGACATTGATCCACCATACTAGAGCTTTCTTCGTAGGTTAAATGCCCTTAAATTTCCCAATCATAGCATAGTCCTTTATACATTGGATTTTATCATTAATCCGTGGAGATTTAATATGCAGTGGGGATTGGTGTCGTCATTGGGACACATTGTCCAGGGTTCTTGAAGCCATCACCTAAAGTTTTGTCTGTTGGTTAGCTTGATTCTTCTCCTCCTGCTCCTTTCTCAGGAATTGTGCTGCTGTTAGTCAGAGTTCTTGTTTCTAGATGTGAAAGGGAGGGGTGAGCAGCCGTGGTGAATCGACCTTAAACTCACTCTCTCCATACCTAAACTCCACTCGTGGAACTGAAACAAAACTACAGTTGAAATGTTAGTTTTGGTAGTTTGCAAGGTACTGCTGCGAGTTGAATTTTAACATGTGCATGTCTTTTTAAAAATTGCAGACTATAATAGAGACGGAACTTGAAAATGTAAACAACAGTATGACAAGTACAGTAGTCAACCAGGCATCACATAATTGAACACATGATTTTTCACGGGGAAACCTTTAAAGGACAAAAACCCCAAAGCATTAGTAATTCATCCCCTAAATGAGATGACTGAGTTTGTACATGAAAGGAGAAAAAATGGCTCTCAGAATTTTGAGATGAAGGTACAAAAAATCTTCCAAAGTCAAGGAATCCCTAACAGGCTTATTGCTGTTACCATATACTGTTGACACGTGGAGGGTTAACTGCTGCTAAGTCTTGTAGCACTCTTTTGCTACTGCTCGAGACAACTATAGCAACCCTATTGCTGTTGCCCGAGACCATCACCTAGATGCCCAAACTGTTTACTGCTGCTCGAATTGTTTACTTGCTCGGACTGTTGACTGCTGCATGCTCCAGAAAATGACTAGAACCTAGCCCCACTACCCACAATCGTCCATAGCCCTGACGGGTTTGCCTCACCCTATTGCCCTGTGGGGGAAAATGAGCCATACATCATACAATGGATGAGTGCTCATCTCTTTGCAATTGGCTTACTTTACTTTAATTTGCAGCAGTGTCTAAAGACACTTTTGATTTTCTGGTAGGGCATCCATTTAGAATAACTTTAAGCTCCGTTGCCTTAGTGTCTACTTTTGGTAAGAATACTTATGTTGGAAAGACCTAGAGGTAGATCGTCCCTGTGATAAGAATCACATAAACCAACACCGAGACACAATTTAAACATGGAGACCTATTCCAACATAGAGGTGAAGGTGGGGGAAATCATAGATGTCACTAGTCAAGTTACAAGTCAGGGTTTAACAACAAAAAGGGAAGGCAACGAATGGACAGAGACAATGGAGATGGCGCCAAAACTAGCAAGCTGTGTCCATAAAGGGAAATGACCAAGCTGTGTCCTACAAGTAGGGCATGACCAATGAGTATACAAAGGAACCTCCTGAATGTAACAACTAGATCATTTATACTTTAGATTTTGACCAAACCAATAAAGTATCGCCAACATACAACCATTATCAACTAAGTCTCATTGCTAAAATAGACAATATATCAACATCAAAATCCATATTCACAAATCCATAATATCACTTGGGCCATATACTTGCACCAGATCTGAACACTCTGAAGGGCATTGAAACAATCGCTGCTGCTATATATCATGGGCACTGTAATAACCTCTGCTTTGGGCATGGAAAATGTTTAACTTAGTCATCGAATATGAGGTCAAGAGGCTCAGTCGTGGCATAAAACTGGTCAATCTGGATGCTTTGGATCCGCTGAAAGTGAAAGATCATCAACTAGTGGCTCATCATCTGCTGATCTAATAGTAAAGGATTGGCTCAAAAAACTGCTCAGTACTGCTCAAGAATAATACTAGCCCAGCTAATATATATGTGACAACAGTAACTTTGGTATAGTCAACCACTGTATTACAACATGCATGAATAAAATAAGTAGATTGTACTAGTATGTAATAGGGTTCTTTATTCAACTGAAAATAGATGTGATGTAATTACTAAAAGCAAAATAAAGCAAAACTTTAAAACTAAATGAGCAGGATGCCTAAGTTAATAGGTGAATCGGTGCATGTATGCAATGGATATATGCAAAATTGACATAGAAAGAGAAGGGGGCTGCAAGAAACTTAGTGATAAAATTCACTAAGCTTGACTGAGCTGCTGGTTATAATCACATGTCGAAGAGGGAGTACTTTTCTTTGTATTTGGATGGTTAAGAAAAACTTAGAGAGATAGAGAGTTGTGCGTTTTCACAAATTTGGCCAGTGGAGTCAACGAGGAATGACCTTGAGGGTCTTGCTTTCTTGAAAATATGACTGAGAGGAAGAGGTTGCATGGGCTAACCTCAAGCTACTCAGCGGATGGGACACTTGCACAAGTCAATTCTAAACATATACACGGAGAGACCCTCCTTGAATTCCTTTTCTATGGGTGCAACCTATAGGGAAAGAGTTAATATAGCACTATCCGGACAAAGGTAAAGATGCTAAAATTAACTTCCTTCACTATAACTCAACATTAGGTCTAAGCTAGTAAAACTATGAAGCAAGATTCACCTCAATGGATAGTAATACCCTTGCAATGACCACAATAGAATTGGAAATACATGCATAAAACAACTAGATACATATTACCTCCACAGAAGCATGAAAAGCAAGCTACACCACGCAACAATGAGCCATACAACAATTAACCTCCAAAGCCTTTCTTTATTATTCAAATTCTTGGTCTCAAATGGAGACAATACTTCAACAATCTCAAAGCCAAATAACAACCAACACCAATGAGAGAGGAAAACACCACATTGGGATATTCTCCACATTGGAATATTCTCTATGCTTGGTAGGACAAGGTGCCATCTCAAATGGAGATATCTATGCCAAGTGATGAGAGAGTGCCACATGAGGGAGGTAGCTCCAATACAAGGATAATGTGCCACCCTCGGGAGGAGATCTCGATGTCAGTCAAGGAGAATGCATCACACTTGGAGAGGATTATAATGCTAGGATAATGCACCACCTCTTGGAGGAGATTCCAATGTAAAACAAGGAGTGCGCCACATCTGGAGATGACTCACTAGTTAGGTGAGGGTGCCTCCTTACTCCCCTAGATGAGGGAAAACACATGAATGAGGGGGAGCTACACCTTTTTTAGGGGTAAGGTGCTAGGAATATTCTATTTTTAATATTTGACTCTTTTAACCCCTCATTACATAGTTTTTTGACATTTTTAACTCCCCAAGGGACCTATAAGGTCAACTTTTTCTAGGAACATGGCAATTGACTCAAATTTTGACATTAGACTCTAAGGACTTAGACACTAGGTTGAGGCACTTGTATTATAACATACATTGGCTTTGGAGGTGTGAGTGAAAAAACTTGGATAAACTCTGATCACTAGGATCTAAGTTTATCTAGGTTAAGAAAAACACTCCAAAGTTGCCATAATACGACTGACTCACTCGGGCTAGCCCTTTTACACATGTAATGGATTTCAAGGTTTTACAAACAACTTTCTTTGACCATGACAGAGGAAGCGCAAAATGCAATTGGGCTGCAGATTGATTAATTTGGATGAGGAATTGAAAGGTCCTTGGTTGGCTAGTGTCTTTTGTTTGTTCATCATGCTATGCAAACTAGGTGGTAACATTGCCCATGCTTGGACAAGACATCGAGCCGTTGATTGAGTGTATGCGCATCCCATGCTTGGACAAGACATCGAGCCGTTGATCGAGTGTATGCGCATACCTCTTGGTGAGAGGGGCATGACCTTTGGGCATCGCCAAGTATTGCACTAGATGGATGGTAGCATCATTGTACATTGGGTGGTCAGTTGTTTGATTGTGCTAGCACGGGGGAAGGCGTAAGAAACTTTCCTGTGGTTGGGTGGCGATGGCATATCATCGCCTATGGTGAAATGAGCACATTCATATTTCACAAATATAATGTATGCCTGGCTTGGGTTTGACCAAGACGTGTCGATGAGCCGTAGTCCACGTGATACAAGCGATCATGCCTAACTAGTAAGGTGACGGTGGTGTCGAGTGGCAAAACTAGACTTCTTGAGTGGTATGGGACGTTGAGGGGCATGACAAGTCTAGCCCCGTTACAAATGGTATCAAAGCCACGTTCAAACGCGGGACTTGGGAAGTGTTTTTATACTACCAACACTCCTTTCATTCGATGTTCCAATGGTAGCACGTTGACAAGGACATCAACATCTTTAAGTGGGGGAGAAACTCACAACTTTAGGCTTAGAGGAAGACTTGGGCTTGCGAACCCTTGCTTGCAAAGAGGGTGCGGCAGGCAAGACTCTGTAAGTTTGTACAACCAACTGATATTTGGTAGATTTGGTGGCCAATTTTTGTTCCAAGTATGAGTTGGTTAGGACAATGTACTAATGTGTAGGCTAGAAGGACCATGGATGTCTTGTCGAGTGAGGTTAGGTGATGGATGAGGCCTCGAGGCTTAGGGCAGAGAACAACATGATTAGCAATGTGCTAGATGGTGTGTCGCCATGTTGGGACAAGATGTTGAGGTTTGGACTACAAGCATGATAATGCTTCTCGGTGTGAGGGGTATGACCTTCAGGCATCACCAAGTATTGGACTAGATGGATGGCAATAACATCGTACATTGGGTGGTCGGTTGTTCGACTATGCTAGCTCAAGGGAAGGCATAACAATGTTGCTTGTGGTTGGGCGACAATGGCATAGCATCACTTATGGTGAAATGAGCATGTTTAGATTCCACAAGTATAATGTGCTCCTGGATTGGGTTTGGTTAGGACGTGTTGATGAGGTGTAGTCCATGTGATACAAGTGGTTGTTGGTCATGCCCAACTAGCAACGTCACAATGGTGCCAAGCGACGACTAGACTTCTTGAGTGGTATGGGATGCTTAGGGGAGACGATAAGTCTAGCCCCATTACACTTTCTTTGATACAATTATGGCAAGTTATTATTGTTATTCCAGCAAGTACAACAATGTGTTAAAGAGGCTTCTCAAAATTGAACAGGATAAAAAATGAGGATACGCCAAGACTTTCAATGGAGACATTGTGGATGGCCTTTAAGTTGGGCCCAAAGTGGGTTAGCCCTCCTTCCATACAAGGTAGGGGGGCTCTTCTAGGATTGCTTTCTGGCCCCTAAATGTAGGAATCTCAATGTACACCTTGATTCATGATGTATCATTTTCTAAGAAGAAAGCTGGCAAAGCATCTACTTTTTTTGGTGTGCACACCAAACATATAGAGGTTCATCATCTGTTCATCAGAGCCTTGGTATAAGACTATTGAATTGAACACTTTTATCGCCCCATCTGACAGCCCAAATTGCTTATATTTTCACTAAACCTCTCGGTGAAGATAAATTTGTAAAGTTCCAAGGATCTGCTCAAGGCCAACCAAATGATCACAAGGGGTGTTAAAATTGATGATCATTTAGTGTTAGGTTTTACTTGCTATGTTAATATCTATGTAATATAAGTTAGTGTAATAAAGTAATGTTAAACATCAGTGATTAGGTAGGTCAACAATTAGAACAACTACTGCAAGAAGCGGTTGAGTATGGGAGACCTGTTATCCAACTTTTTGTACCATAAGTTGGGTTACCCGAGGAGCCGCTGGTTGACAGACTTGTTCAAAGTCTGATTCCAACGTATCAATCGATCCGTCTGTTTGTCTAGCCAATATTGGCTAGTCACTTTTTTATTTGAATAATTTTGACTATGGCCCTGCGGGGTTTGTAATAAAATGTGCTAGTAGGATATTTTTGAGTGGTTCGGTCTCCTAAGACGTAGAATCTCAAATAGGGTATTCCAGGGAGTTTTTTGCCCCTGACAATTATGCTTTGCCTTCAGCTGAGTATAATTGACAAGGTTTTCTCCCGCTTCCTCCAAAGCTGGAATGTCCGATGTTGAATTCTAGGCCTTGGGGGGTTATTAGAGCCCAACTGAGTGTTATAAGCCTACTAGACATTATTTAGATAGATCATGGTCATGTCCTAAGTCATCTGGACACATAAAAAAAATTTCGAAAAATCTTTTTCGAACACTGAAATTATTTTTTTAATTTTTTAATTTTTAATTACTTTTCCTAAGTTTTTTGGGTTAGTTTTTCCATAAATTAAATGGAAAAAACCCGTTCATGATCCGGACTCAGAATTCAGTGATTGAAGGCTCTAACCTTAAGCCAAAAATCATTCTTGATCAACCAGCCAGTCAGAGCCAACTTTCAGATCAGCAATCGGACACATAATGCTTTTCTACTCAAAAAAGTCAGTTTTGAGTTAAAAAATGATTTTTATTAAAAAAATGATTATTTTGGAGAAAACTAAAACTCTCCAAATTAATCCAAATTCAGTAAAATAAAAGGCTAAATGACATCTCATGGAACACTTATGATGATTGGAGTTATCATAACTCAGCTTCAGTCATCATTAAGAGAGCAATTAATTTATTATCAGTTATCAAACATGTCATCTCCAACTAAAGATGAGATGGAGAGCTCTCATTGGTTCGGTGATTTGATCGAGGTGAAGACTGAAGCTTACACTATTAGTAAGGCTTCCCAGACCTAACAAAGTAGATTTCCAGACCTAGCAGGCAGCTTTCCCATGTAACAGGGTTGGTTTTTTGGTTTTAGGGTTTTAGCACTCTCTCATTTGTTAAATAGAGGCTCTTTCAGCTCTATTGAGGATGGATTTTTGTGTAGAGAAACTCTGGTGAAACTTTTGTAATTGCTTGTTGCTTCTATGCAACCATTGGAATAAAATTAAGGCTTTGGAGGCTCATGTGGTGTGATTCTTTGGATGATTGCACTTAATGGATGAGGTGATGTTGTTTTAATGCTTTTCTTTCTTGTTTATTTGAGATTATGATGTTATGCTTTAGAAGGCTTCTGTAAGCACATAAGAACAGGTATTTGCAGTTTGCAAGTTAGCTGTTTATTGATTTACTTCTAGAAGTTAAAAAAGAGCATTGTTTTATTCAGTTGTAGTTCATGCTTTTCTTTATTTCATTTTGTGAACAATACATGATCTAATTTTTGTATGGCAAGTCTATGAATGTTATTTTGCAGATCCTTCCATCCAACCAAGCAGAAGTTCGAACTCAGCTGCATCTTCTTCTCTTGGAGTCAAGTATGCTTTTCCGGTAATTGCATGCTTCATGAGATCCAAGTGCTTTAAAAAGATCCACAGGTTTGACCATTCTCTCCTTGCTTTTATTCATCATTCAAATTAAAAAATCTTTATTTTCTTGGGATTAGGGCACGTTTGGGCTAAAGTGAACATTCATTCACTTAGACTTTGCCCCGGTTGGCTTCCCTGTGCTTTATTTTCAGCTTTTTAGGCCTTTTATTTGCAGCATTTCTTTCCTTTTGTTCGCTGTCCACTTTTCCCCATTTTTACCCTTTTGGACAGCCCTCGTTTGCCTCTTTGTTTCCACTTTTCGTAGCCCTTTTCCATCCTTTTCTTCAACCATCTTTTGGGCTGTACTTTCATCCTTTTTCACCCTCATTTTGCAGCTCTCTTTCTCTGATTTGCAGCCGTTTTTCTCACTTAGTTTCCAGCCTTCTTTTGACTTGCCTTTTGCTCTTTTTCCACCCCTCTTTCACCCCTCTTGCCTTGCCTTTTTTTTGCCTCTTTTCTTCCTTCTTCTTTGTGAGTTTGGGTAAATGTTTTTAGCTAGTTTATAGATTAAATTTCAAGTTATTTTTGATCAACTAATATCATAACAAGTGTGTGTCTAGAGCTCTTAGATTGCAGACAGGTGAAGGAGAGCGCAAAGGCCACAAACGAACAAGGAGTGCAAAAAGAACAAAAAGACTGCTATCCTTCTTCTTGCATCTCCTTATTTCCTCGTTCTTCCAAGAAGCAAATAACACATCATCATTGTAAAAGATTAATAAAAAGAGCTGAGTGGGAGGAAGTCTCCTTCCTTTTCTACTTCCCCTCTTTTGGGGAAGTGTGTCTTGTGTTCATTTTCATGATTTACTTAGTATAGTTTTCCTTAAGCAATTAGTTTAGTTCTTTGATTAGACTTAGTTTTATTCTTACTAATTGCTAGATTCATCATTGCTTGTTGGTATCTTATTATAAATTGTTAAATCATAAGAAGAACCAAAATCTCTTGAATCTCACCATAAGGTGGATCAAGAGTGCTCTCTGTCGGAGAGTTTTAATCAACCACCTTTCATATTAATTATTGTGTTTGTTTAATTCAAATCATCCATAAGTAAGACTTTTGAATTTGCAGAAACACAAGTCAAGAGCACTCTCTATCGGAGAGCACCTTAGGTTTGCACAACCCCTACATTAGTATTATCTAGATTAGCCAAGTCTCTTGAACGATTGTCATAAGACGAGGTCAAGAGCGCTCTCTGTCGGAGAGTTTTAATTAATTAACTTAATAAAATTCGCAACTCACACCATAGGCATTGGTTCCATATTTTAGCATTGTTGATAATCTGGGCCATTTGTCCATTGAATGTTTGATTATAAGTCATATTTGTGAATGCTTTATTTATTTTCGTGAGTTGCTCAAATATTTGTCTATCTTTTAATTCCAGTGATAGCAACGTGGATTGCCTTGTCTTGTGCTCAATTCATCACATTAATCATCTAAAATCACAATAACTCCTAAACAACACCCATCCGCATCTGAAAACATTTAAAATTTAACTTAAACATTGAGCCATAGAAAACCCTTTGTTAGGGACTACCCCCCTTGGCTTCGTTAGGAGTTAGCTTAAATGGAGGAGCTAGGAGTAGGTGACAGTACCTAGCTCTGTGCTTGCCCTTAAGGTCACACCTCTCCCACTTTCTCAAGTGAGGAGACAGCTTTCGGAAGATTTCTACTGCTGGTGTGCAATCCGCGGACAACAAGACCATATCTTTTTATAAAAGAAATAACATTTTACTAAAACATTTGAAGGTGTTAGGTTTTATGTGCTATGTTAATATTTATGTAATATAAGCTAGTGTAATAAAGTAATGCTAAATATCTGTGATTATGTAGGTCAACAATTAGAACAACTACTGCAAGAAGCGGTTAAGTATGAGAGACTGTCTCTTTTTTAAAAGAAATAACATACTACTCATAAAGGACTTCTATTCTGGCAAATTCTGGCGAAGTATCTTTTTGTATACATCATTTAGTCTTTTGCACTTTGTCCTTGATCCCTTTATGCTTCTTCAAATGTGCCCGTTGCATACAAGGATTAGATGAGAGGATCATGATAGATGGGGGTCTGTTTTCAATCCACTTATGTCATGAACCTGCTATGGCTAGGTTCTGATCTCCCACCTCCTTGTCCTACTCAGCCACCTGCTTTTGTGCAGAGAATCTTGAAAAGCTTTTTTTTAGATGTTTTGTCTTCATTCTCTATGGGTTTTAATCAGTTTCAATCTATTTTCCAAATATTTTTTCTGGTTCTTTAGTCCAGACAAATCTTTTCCTCCTCACGGCCTCTTGAGATTAATCATGAACCACTTCTTGAGAGAACAATTGTAATCAGATTAGATCAGATCGAATTCCTGGGACCAAGGTTCAAGGAAGAGGCTGACCCATCCCATAACCAAGGCCCACGTCTCACAACCTGTTCTAGATTCATTTTTTTGGAAATAAACCACAGAAAAGTTGTTTGCACAAAACCTACTGATATTTTCACTGTTCAGTTTTCACAAATGCTGTCCATGAGCATGAACTATTTGGCCATGATCCATTGAATCTGCCAATCAGAGTGTTCTCCTTAAAGAAATGGATGCTATCTCTAACCTCATGACTGGAGATTTTAGGATAGGGGTAATGATGGGTTTTTCGGTCAAGAATGTTTTAGTAGTTCCTTGTTGTGGGGCTTGAAGAATAACGTTTGCCTTAACCACGTCATTAAATGAATGTGGTTTCTGAATGGACTTAAAGATAATGAAGAAGTTGCATTTGGGCTTTGCACGCCTCTACACTCGTGTACTCAAACCAGGCACATTTAGGGAGAGTTAGGACTGGCAGATGGGCTCTATGGAGGCCCAAAGACTAAATCCATGCTTGAACCAATAAACACTTGATTAAAACAATTAACATGAGAGGAAGAAGCAGTAATTGGAGCCTTAGACATTACTGCATTTGCCCTATTGTGGGCCATATGCCACTGCCCCAAAACTCAGGACTCTATTGACCACCAAAATTGTGGTTAGGGAAGAATTGTTATACAAGACATCGTCTTTTTTATGTATGTGTTTCATGATCAAACATCATTCAAGCTTGCACTTCTTTCTTTAATCATCTCTCTCCTGGTAACCTTAACAAAACCAATTCCTTGTTTCTGATCTATTTTGAAGGTAAGAGATTCTTATGTGATAGAAATTGTTTAAGCCAGGTATACATATGGGTATTCAATGTCATGCAATGTTAATGGGTATTCAATGCTATGGAATGTTATTTATAGCAATTGTAAGACGTTCTTCTGTCATAGAAATGGTCCAAGTCAGGTATACATATGGGTATTCATTGCAATGCAATAATATTTATAGCAAAACTTCACTCTACAAGCACAATGCAATGTTATTTATAGCAATTGTAAGTCGTTTGTCTGTTATAGAAATGTTCTAAGTCAGATATACATATGGGTATTCAGTGCAATGCAATGACATTTATAGCAAAACTTCACCCTACATAAAGCAAGTTTTGATCTCGTGACCTGCATCTGGCATTAACACCGACATAAACAAGTGGACTATCCCAGAAATTTGTAAGTTTTTGTGTCATAGGACAACACAATAAGTTTTGGTTTTGCTTTCATCAATGTACATATATGATTTTCTAAGTTTCCATTTTGATTGATCTATAAACTACTTGAATCAACTCTTACTAATCAATAAATCATTATCATGGCCAGCTAATTAATATTTTTTTTCTGATATCTGCTAAAAGTGATATCATTAATGAAACAGGATTTGGTATTTTGCCTTTTCAGAGGTTACAATTTCTTTTGCATCATTTCTGTTATTTAATAAGGTAGGATGCACTGAGAATCCTGTCTAAGAGTGTGATTGCAAGAAGCCCAATATTTTATTTTGAGACCTTATTAATGTTTAAAATGTTCATTTTTAACAGTGTTCCATGGGGACCCAGGGTGGGGAATGCGCCCCCTTGCTTTCCCATATTCAGCCCAATATTATTATTATTATTGTTTTTAGTAGGCATGGTTCTGATCTTTATCATTGTGTAGTATATTTTATTGGGGTTGTAAAATCTCACAGAAAAGGCTGTTGTTTCTTCTTTTCTTTTAGGTTCATTGACTGCATGCTATTGAATAATGTTCATTTTCAAGGCATTCATATTATTAAAATGATTTACACGATCAAAAGGAATCTACTTACAGCAATCTTTTATCATGGTGGGAATATTATTATTATTATAAATGGAGTGTTTTTGAAGCTCTCTCAAAGAACTAGGTCGAGCTGGATGAGCATCACTGATAACATTTGTATTTGAAAGCAAAAAGGAAAGTGTTTTATTTTAAGCGGTAATACAGCTTTGGTGGGGGCTCAGAGATGCTGTCATGATGGTCATAACTTGGGATTATGGAGCGTGCTGAAATCTTGATTGCTCATTATCGTTTTGCCAGGCAATAAACTAAAGTATGAACATATATGCAAATATATATTTGCTTTGAGAGGGTCAGTTATTTAGATGGATTTCACGGGGAGTCTGATAATTTCAAATGCGTGTGATCATTAAAGATTGAATTCTCAGTAATTGCATGTTATCTATTTGTTGTATTTGCCAAGTATGCAACTTAGCTAATTCCATAATTCTGATTCTATATGGTATATTGGCAATCTTGATATTTTTCATTGATTTATCGGTAATTATACATTTTGTTTCAGGTAACTCAAGCTGATTTTAAGAAAGCCAAGGAGAAAGTTATGTTTAAGAAGAAGGAAGGTGTTCCTGAAGGTCTATACATGTAATGTTTTGAGACGCAGGGGATGCTGTCATGATGGTCATAACTTGGGATTATGGAGCGTACTGAAATCTTGATTGCTCATTATCGTTTTGCCAGGCAATAAACTAAAGTATGAACATATATGCAATATATATTTGCTTTGAGAGGGTCAGTTATTTAGATGGATTTCACGGGGAGTCTGATAATTTCAAATGCGTGTGATCATTAAAGATTGAATTCTCAGTAATTGCATGTTATCTATTTGTTGTATTTGCCAAGTATGCAACTTAGCTAATTCCATAATTCTGATTCTATTTGGTATATTGGCAATCTTGATATTCTTCATTGATTTATCGGTAATTATACATTTTGTTTCAGGTAAACTCAAGCTGATTTTAAGAAAGCCAAGGAGAAAGTTATGTTTAAGAAGAAGGAAGGTGTTCCTGAAGATCTATACATGTAATGTTTTGAGACGCAGGGGATTCATTTTAATTGTGACGATATCAAAGTTTTCTGTGTAAATGAAGTCAACTATTCTTCTCTTATAGGCGGGGGTGCCAAATGAGATGGTACATTTACCATTTATGTGTGCTCTAAGATGCATCCTATGTGCTCTATCATATTGACATTTAAAAAATTCATAGAAGTTGTTATTTTGTATCAGTAGTAGAAAAAATATTCTGTTCATTGATTTGGGGAAGACATTTGATTCCTGCATCTGTTTCAAGAGTAAAAAGAAAACTGCAGGCAGCCTAGTTCCCAGGACAGTTCTAGTGCCAAAGTCACGAGTTTAACCTAAAGCTTGAAGTCTTGCTGCGTGTGTTTTATTCAGGAGATCTATACTTGTTTACGACAAGCAACTTGTGTAGAGTTCTCTGAACGTCATCTTTTTTTTTTTTTAACAAAAACGGTTATGTTGCATTAAGCGGCATTCTGGCAAGCCAGAATCCGAAAGTTACATATCTGAAGAAAGATGGTGACCTCTAACAGTGCTGCCAACCTTCTTGTGAATGTCTTGGGAGACAAATCCCATCTGCATCTAGAGCTAATTCGAGTAAATGACAACAAATGCTTACATGAGTAAATTCTCACAAACTGTGAGCAAAGTAGAAGACAGAAGCAAAGCATTAAACCGAGTGGGTTGAAAGCCCCTTAAAGAAAGGATCCAGCTTTTTCTGAGAGCCTAAAGAAATGCTGGAGGCCGCCTCCTTTTCTCTGCGCGCTTTGTTAGACTTTCGCCCTCGGGTAAGGGGTGGAGATGGGACTGAAATGTCTTCTGGATCAGAAGTTTCCATAGAGCCGCTAGAGGGGACTGAGACAGCCAGACCTGCAGGGGCAGAGGGTTCAGGGTCTGAAGTCCGAACTTCCTTCTCTAATACTGATTCTGAGGGGGCGGGATCTGGAAGGATTTCGACTTCCGAGGGATCTTCCTTATCTACTATTACTTCTGGATCTAGGGCTTCATCTTCCTTCAGCGCATCAAAGCTGTTTTTATTTTCTAGAGTTGCCTCTGCTGAATGAGTGGCCTTCGGAGCCTGGGCTAGATCCTTTCGCCTTGGCTGCCTACGCCTGTTAGTTACTGGCTGAAAACTCTGAACGTCATCTTGGGTATAAGTTCTTCGAGGTGATTTCCTGAAGTGGATTTTGGTATTTTATTGGAAGGTAAATAGCGTAAAAGATTAAAACCACATCTTGTGATTCATGGAATGAAATGCTAGGTGCACTGAAGTGATATTTAATTACAAATGTTAGGTCGTCTGATTGAGCTTGTGAAATACTCAAGCTATTCTAATTTTATATCTTGCATATCCAGTAAAAGCACACAAGTCCTTTCATGTAGAAATGCTGCCAGAGTTTAATTAATGTAAATGATGTATGGCATGGTATTGAAGAACACATACATGCTCAATGTTGATGCATTCAATGTGGGCCAGGTATGAAGATCGGATATTAATGGCAGAAAGGTTATCATGAGTGGCAAAATCGGCCTTACATAACGCCCATTCTTAAAGGGAATACGGAAGAGGCAGATTAAAGCTACCGAAGATCTGAACTAAGATCATGTTTAAAAGACTGAATTTCAATATGCAATCAAATAGATTAGAAAATGATTCAGGAATATATTCAAACGAGCAAAAGAAGTGAATTACATATCAATCAAATGCCCTGTAATTGTATTAGTTACGAATCAGGTATGTCTAGGTTTTAAAATTTAGACTTTTGGGGGTTGATTCGGGCAGTTCCTTCGAATATTAGTTAGATATGTTCCTGCATCTAACTTTGAACAACAAAATTCTTACAGCTCTTGTGAATATTAGTTAAATATGTTCCTGCATCCAACTTTGAACAACAAAATTCTTACAACTCTATTGTGATAATCATTGTTAAATTCTAACCATTTCTTATTTCCAAAGAATGCTAAATTTATGATATTAGGAAATTAATATATTATTGACTTGACATAGACAATGAATTATAAGAATGTGAAATTTTGGTAAGAGGAAAATATCTTGTATAGAGAGAAGGAGCAATGTATCCCGTTACATGCACAGCGATATTTTTATTTTGTTTCGAGTCAAGGGGTTTATCATTGTAAATTATATACTCTAGTATTATGGAGCAATATGGTCTGCTTGATAGGCAACTAGATCTCAAGTCAAACATGTATTTTTAAAGCTCTTGTTATTTGTAAAAGTGCAAGGTATATATATTTGTTTATGTAGCTAAACTTATAAAATTATGTTATATTCACGTACAAATAATATGCTTAAAATAGTTATATTTCTAATATGGTTCAAATAGTTATATTTTACATTAGGGGGGCAAGGATTTTTTAGTTTCAGATTTATTATTGGAAATTATATACTCTATTTTAGAGCAATATGGTTAACTCTGTTGTCAATCAGATTTCTATTTGAATGTGTTTGTTAAATTCTTTTTGAGAGATATAGATGCTGCAACAAAACATATTTGACATTTTGTTTCCTAATAACTACTTTTAATCATATATGTTTTAAAAGGACTACCAATTTTGTTTTTCAAGTGGATAATTGGCTCAAGTGGAATATTGACTATTTTATTGGATGCTAATTAAGTCTCTCTAGTCAACTACTTGACACTGCAACTGCTTAGTTTTTTAAAAACTTATATCTATGCTAATAGCGCTTAAATTTTTTTCTATGAGCATAAAGGATGAGATGGGGGGTTTGGTGGAATGTCAACTGTGCATGATTGCGTATTTTTTTTAAAACTTATAATCTATGTAATTCAATCAAATGGAGTGCATAGTTCTTGGCTATTAGTGTTTAGAGTTCTCTCTATGAGCATACAGGATGAATTGGGGGTGGGTGGAATGTCAAGGTTAGCTTGCTTCTATACTGGGCCATGTGCCTAGAATCATCCCAACCTTCAAACCCCAGTGGTAAGGAGGATCGCACATGTAACATCATTCTTACAAAATTTGACATGTTGTCAAGGTTGAAACCTTTCTTTTGTAACGTTAAATTGTACACCACAATAAAAATATATATATTTTGAAAATTGTGAAAAATCACTTTAACAACAATAAAAAATATAAACTAGAAAAAAAGAACATAATTAAAAAAACCCTTTAAAATACTTAAAAACAAAAACATCAAGAAGTCGTATAATTTTGATTTTTCACATGCTCTTTAGGAACATTTTCTTGCTTACTCATAATTTTCATCTTGCAATTAATCATCTATGTTCTAGATCTTCTTCTCAAGCCAATGGATTTAAGCAATTCATCCTCGAGTCCACCCTCATATTCATGCCCTACAATCAACTTCACATTTTCTCTCATTTTGAATGTCAGCTTCCTCTTCAAGGTGTTTGCAAACTATACTTCAAAATCATCACTTGTCTTCTTTGCTCTTTAGGTGTTGTCTCACTGATCAAACAATACCATAGTGTCACTGGTGTATGTACTAGATTCCTCTTTAGGTTTGAAATCTCTACCCTCCCTTTTGACATTTTTTAATTACACTTCTCCCTAACGTCTTGAAGAGATGATAATTGGGACATAATGGCCTTGCACAAGTGCAACTTTGATGGTTTGAGGTGGGAACTATAAAATCCTTAATATTTACATCTTTAATGAATTTAGGAGCCATATTTATGATTTCTTTCTTAAAATCATTTGCATGAGGAAAACCAAACGACATAACTTTTATAATGGGCAATCAAAATGACAAATTATGGGGTTGTTCGTGTCTTTTTTAAAACTTTGCAATACCCTTGCTTCCAATCTACAATATTGGGATAACCCATTCTCATTTAAAATTTATTAAATACTAGAAAATTGTTCTATGTAAAGATGGTTGTGCCTAGTGCATGCTGCTCTCCTAGGGCCAAAAGTAATCTTGTGTAATGTCCACTTCTACAAGATGACAGGGAGCACAATAGAATTGTTTTCAATTGTGCAAAAACTAACATAACATGCTATATCCTAAATCATATTAATGTAAGTTTTGATGAGCATGCCTAGAAGTACAATCATCTAATCTTTACATAGCTCCAGTTTTGATGAGCATGCCTAAAATTACAATCATCTAAGACAACTTCCAAATCATACCTCTCAATTAGGGACCGCTTGCTCATCATGTATAGCTATTACCCAACCTCCCACTTCCTCTAAATTGTCATTCCACTACCGAAATTAGTAGAGCCCTCAGTTTGCAAGGTACATGGAAAGCTGGCTATTATTGCAAGGGATATATTTCCATACAGATTTATTTTCTCTTCATATGCTATCAAGCATAAGATCCAATAGTATAAGAATAATTTGAATTTTTTTTATCTTTAACCTTAAATGATTAGGTTAACTCATTGGTAAACCTCCCTTAAAGGATTAAGGTAACTCAGTACTAAACCCCTATGAAATTATAGATGGATTTCTATTTATTTTCCTTTAAGTAATTTTTATTAGATTTTTTATTTGAATAATGAATATTAAATTTCTTAGTTTCGAGGGTTAGCTCAAATGATACGAAATGTCAAATTTCCCAAAATTAGATGGATTTATTAATATTGTGTAAGCTATGGAAAAAGAATATCATAAATATTGCATAAAGATTGTTAATGATGATATCAACGTCGAGAGTGAAGATATTACATCAAATTTACATGTTTGATTTTTTATTTCAAGAAGTGTCACTGGAGGCATATGTTTTATAACCTATTAATATTCAAAAATATTTTATATTTATGATTGATCGTGTACAATGTTTATTCTCAGTATAGAGAATAAACAATTGCAATGCTATTTTTAGCGAATATTATTACATACAATTAGCCCATTTTGTCTGATCTTTGCTTGTAACAAGCAAGATGTTTTGTTAAATTCCGGTAGAGAAAACGGTCGAGAGGGGTTTCGTTTGCTTGGCGGCATAGGATCAAAACCTGCTACTCTTGGAAGGCGACATTTAAACCCAACCATGCTAAGGGTTGGTGTGATCCTTGGGTGATTTTGATGGTCTTAGATGCCCCTGGATCTTGGTTTCTCAGACCAAAGGTTCACCCAACAAGTCATAGGGCACTTAACCAACAAACAAAACAAAAAACAAGATGTTTCTTAAGCCATACTACATGGTTGAGAATATGCCATAGCAAATTAATTTTAAATGCCAATAATTTATTGAAAACTTGTATTGAAAGGTGGCCCTCAAATTCCACCATCTAATGGTGAGACGAAGTCTAGGAGAGGTGTAGAGCACTGTCTAAAGGATTTTAAAAATACAATTGTTTAGTTTTTTTTTGGATTGGATGCTACAGAGTGTCCATCCATCACCAATATAACGTATAATTTTCGGTTTCAACTTGGCGGCTAAAATGAACCTGCAAAATCGGAGTGTATAGTGCATTGTGATGTTAGCATTCCAATAAACAATACATAAAACTATGTGCATCGTACGAACTTGTGCAAAAGAAAATAGACAAATTTTCCTAAAGCAATATAAATTTGGATTGTTTGTTTGATTTGAAATTTTGATTGATATATCTAGATCCGAGGTCAATTATTTGGACAAATGTGAAATTTTTGCAGGCTTCTAGTCAGATTTGCTATTGAAAAGAACATACTTATTGACTTACTCTTTTTGTATGCATCTTGATATTCGTTTGAATCAAAGATTAAATACATATCTATTGGCCATTTTCAACTAGACTACTAACAAAATAACACTGTATGTACTGTTTGTTTTTGGCCTGCATTCTTTACAAGTATAGAATCAAACGTTGATGTAATAAAACCTACTTTCTGAAAAATTTGAGCATAACATATCCTCAATACAGAATAAAAATAAAGTTTCAGCAGACCCTTCAAAAAACAAAAAAGGGTTTTGTAACTATTACGGTTTTCTAGTATAACAAAAAGTCACCAAAGAACAATGGAATCATCCATATAACCAAACAATGACATGTGAAATTACTGAATTATTATGCAATTTCTAATAAAAGGGAACACCTTCTTCCTCCCCAAGTGCCCGCTTTGAAAGGAAGTTAGCTTCCTCGTAATTCCTTGAAGACATTTGTAAAAACAAGATTATTAAATGATGGTTTGAGTTGTCTGATACTTTCCAACCATTGTTCAAGAGAAGCCACCCGAATAAATACTTTATCATTTACCCAGTCTATAAGAACTGTTGAATCACCAAGCACATGAATACCAACAATTTCTTTTTGTATTGCAAAAGAAAATAGGCCCCATAGAGCTACCACTTCTGCATTAGTATTAGTACCACATCCACATCTCAACCACATTTTAAGCTTATGGCATTAACTCTAAATCTAATTGTCATAACAATGTCACAAAAATCCATACTGTGAAGCCCCATTGAAATGTCCTACAAGAAAATCTATAGGAAGAACTTGTGTTGGAATAATTTTAGCTGATTGAAACTTTGGAGCTTTATATTATTCCTTGTAAGAGATGATTTTTGGAGTCTTCTAAAAGAACAAAATTTTTGTGCAACCACACTCCCTAACTCACAAAGGTGGGAAAATATTTATAATTGGTGACATAATGAACTCAAATTTTTAGGTTGGATTCAAAGGTTTGTGAATCCCAATTTCCATGAATGTTCAAAACCTTATTAACCTCCTTCTAGACTAATTTTGTAAAAGAACAATTCACCAACAAGTGGTCAATATATTTTTCTTCCTTAAAAAACAACAAACATATATTTGGCCCAACACCCCCTCTTTTGATATAGTTATCCCAGGTTAACAATTTGTTTTCAAGAGCAATCCAACAAAATAATTTAACTTTTGTAGGATAATTCCACTTCCAAAGATATAACTGTACCACCATTTATCCTCACCTTCCATGTGTACAAAGGAAATAACTTCTTATGCTAGTTTAGCATTCACTTGGTTAAAGATAGGCTGGGAAGTTGGTTCCCAGGGTGGAATTTTGAGACTCTAAATGCTAGATGTCGTTCTGGTGGTTGACAATCGGTTGGAATGAAAGTCCTATTAAAGTTTTGAAAATATGGGGGTTGGAATCAGTTCTTGGCTTGGAATTCAAGGCTTTGGATCTAGAGGTCTCCTTCATTGTTTTTAATATCTATGGTTTGTATTTAAACGAGATCCCATTATGGGAATCCCTATTATTTAACAACTCTCTTATGGGAGGAGATATGGTGATTTTAGGGGGAGATTTTAACTTCTCCTTGGGGCAGTCTGAGGTATGGGGACCTCATGCACGTGCTGATCTACTAACGGATTTTTTCACACAGAATCTGGTAGAAAGGAATTAGCTAGACATTGAACCCAACATTCTTAAGCCGAATTGGAGTCCATTAAATTTCAATAAGACCTGGTTAAAAGATGATTCATTTAAATTATTGATCTCTTCCAATTGGCTCCCCTATGATCCAAGTCATGAGAGATCCGTGGCCTTCCAGTTTGCAGCAAACATCAAAAAGTTAAAGGAAGCTATCAAAGATTGGTCTGTGGATAAGAGATGTTGGGAGGATAGGGAATTGAAACAAGTAGAAAAGGACCTTTCTAAATTACTTTAGAAGGATGGGGGGGTATGTTGACTAACATAGATAAAGATACTCTAATCGGGATGGAAGGCAGAAGGAACACCCTGCTGTTAGATAAGGAGGAGACGTGGAGATTGAAGAGCAGGGCCACCTGGCTAGAATGTGGGGATGAAAATAGCAAGTTCTTCCATGCTTATGCAAGAGGAAGGAAAGATTCAAATACAATCTAGAGTTTACTTGATGAACATGGAGATACTCACACCACCTTTGAAGGAATGGCCAAGACTGGGGTGGAACATTTCAAGAACATCTTTAAAGCACCAACGCATGCATCTATTGCATAATTCATAAGAATTGCTCAACTATTTCCAAGGTTTGTTGAGGAAGAAGATACTAGGACCATGATGGAGGAAGTTTCAGAAGAAGAACTGAAGGAAGCTCTACATAGTTTTCAGAAGGATAAAAGCCTTGGACCCGATGGTTGGACGATTGAATTATTTCTGGAACTGTATGATCTCCTAGGAGGAGATTTATTAAAATTTGTGGAGGATACTAGACTCTCCAGAAGGATCCCGAACAATTGCATTTCAACATTTATCGCTTTAATTCCAAAAGTTGACAATCTTGTTTCTCTGAATGATTTCAAACCCATCTCACTCTGTAACTGTATCTACAAGGTGGTCTCTAAGGTGATAGCAAGAAGACTTAAGGAAATTTTATCAAATCACATCACAGAAGAACAATTTGGTTTCCTGGAGGGGAGACAGATCCATGAAGCCATAGGGGTTGCTCAGGAAGGGCTTCATAGCTTAAAAACAAAAAATATCAGAGGGGCAATACTTAAAATTGATTTGTCCAAAGCCTTTGACAAAGTTATCTGGCTATAATTTCGTATGTTGCTGACTCATCTTGGCTTTGGAATTTCTTTTATCAGATGGATCATGAGCTGTATTACTACAGTCTCTTTTTCAGTCTTGATTAATGGGGTTGCCTCTCCTTTTTTCCATGCTGAGAGAGGGCTTCGACATGGCTTCCCACTATCCCCAAGATCAAAAGTCCACCAAAAACCAAGATCTTTATGTGGTGTGTCCTGGAGAATAAGGCGCCAACTTGGGATAATTTGCAGAAAAGGAGTTTTCAGGGACCAGGCTGGTGTACTCTTTGTAAGTCGGATGGTGAGTCTGTCTCACATATTTTTCTACACTGTTATTTTATCAAAGAAGTCTGGAGAGAATGTTCGAAGGCTCTTGGTATGTCTTGTAGATGGGTGGGCAACTCAATCCTCCAAGCTTGGGAGAATTGGAGGATTGAGGACTCTCAGGATTCTGTGAGAGCCCTACCTCTGTTAGCAATTTGGGGAGTATGGCTTGCTAGAAACAATTTTATTTTTTCTGATAAATCCTGCACTCCTGAAATTACAACAGGTCTTTCTTGTGGCATTCTCATTGCTTTTCCGCAACATATCAAAGTTGAAAGACAGAGGGAGGTGTTGGAAGTGGAAATTGATAAGATGGTAATTTAGGGATTCTTTGATGGGGCAACTCAAAATAACTCTTGTGGGGGATGAGCACTACTTTTCCTCTCAAAGACCCACTTCTTTGAACTGATAGTGGGTCTAGGGGAATGCAACTGTAACTCTGCAGAACTCTTGAGCCTTAAAATCCTCATTTTTTGCAGCATGTTTCTGGAGATTCGATGAATGTTATCAATTGGACAAAAGGGACTCAACATTGCAGAAATTTAAGACTTGCCAACATTTTGTCTTCCATTAAAGAGGTTATAAACACTTATGCTACTTTTTCATGCATACATGTTTACATGGAAAACAACAAAAAAACGGACAAAGCCTCGAACGAGGGGTTGCAGATGGCCCTGGGGATTTGGAAAATAAAGGAACAGACAGATGGAAGTATTCTTGAATACTATCACATGCCTTTTATAGAATGAACAACATTCTATTACTTTTTGCAAGTTACTATTTACTCTATGTTATGATATTTATTATATCATAAACGTTTTTGGGCAAATGACGGTTGTTTTTTGAACTGTGCAGAAAACATCACATGAACAGGTGGTTAAAAAGAACATTATCATGTATATTTGATGAAACAAGGCAGAAATACTTTCAATGTTTCTTTTTTGGCTTTTTTGAAGACTTTCAGGGTCTTTCTCATAAGAGCTCTTAGCTAATTTGAAATACACAGGCTATGTGTATTTACAGAATGTAATTTTGTTCTTGGCTCATGGAATTAAATTACGCTTTTTTCCCAGGAAAAAAAAAGCATTCACTTGGCCATTTTGTGTGTTTCAATGCCATCTAATTTGATCAACATTGTCAAAGAGTATTATACTACTATCATATAGACCTTTTATTTATTTGTTCCACTCATGCTCTAAAGCACCTTCTTGAATATTTTTCAAAACCACAACCTGGTTCCAGTTCCAGTTTTTCATTGTTTAATGCCCAAACCCCAAGGTTAGCATATACATACAAATTTATTTATTTTTACCGAAAACATAAAACACTTGAGATTTTCTCTATCTTTTGAATTCTGAAAATTAAAAGGCAGCCGTAAATTCTTACTCATAAACTAAATTTCAGTCACACATGAAATTTTAACACTCATATTTTTGGTCAAGATGACCTAGGAAAAACCCCGAAGGGAAAACCTGTTCTTCAGAGAGAGATTAATTTATTTTCATGCAAATTTACAAAACCAAATCAACACTACTTATCTCAACATTTCATCTCGAAATGTGTGCCAATAAAAACTGTATGGACTGCCTCGATTTCTGCGATGTACGACCATACACGTGTGGCTGCACAAAACTGTTGTACGACCTCGAAATTTGTACCTGTACAGACAACAGTAAATGCTGTACTTTCTGCCTCAAGATATGTTGTTGTACGGTACTGTACATATTGCCTGTAATGAATAGTCTTGGGAAATGTGCTTGTTGCACATTTTCTCGGGAAATTTGCCCAGAAAAATACTCTTCCCATCTCCGGAAATTTGCAAAATTTCTCTTCTCTCTCTCTCTCTCTAAAAATTTTCAGGAAAGAATTCTCCTCAAGCCCTAGCTTCTTCTCTTGTTCCTGCTCTCTAAAAAATCTCTGTTGTGAAAGTGAACAGTATAATCAACTTGCCTTTCCCAAGCCCTTTTTGTTTGAGTAACTTCCTCCTTAAGATCAAAGGCTAAGATTAAAAACCAACTCCAAGAGATCAACGGGCCATCTCATTTCCTCATTAAAAAATCACCTTTTTTTATTAATAATGAGACATTTAATACTCACTCTCACAAATGCTCATAAAGTCACTTTAAAATTATAAACTCAAACATTTAATTAAAATGTCACTTTATCATAAAGTCATTCTCACCTTTTAATATGGCTAGGGACCACATTTAAAGTGTCCTTGTCCACCCCAAGGCATGAGTGAACAAACACTTCTCTAGGTAAAAAAAATCAACTCCCTCTTACCGAGGAAGGTCTTTTTCACCACTCCCATCTTGTCTATGAAATAAATATGCTTCTCTCTTCCCAAAGTCTTTGTGAGAATATCTGCCACTTGTTCATCTGTAGAAATGTACTGTAACTCAACAATTCCTCTCTGAACATAATATTTGATGAAGTGGTATCTGATCTCAATGTGTTTTGAGCTGTCACGAAACACTAGATTCTTAGAGAGAATGATGCAACTCTGATTGTCACAGTGAATGATAGTAGGCCCCAACTCTTGACCAAATAAATCAACCATGAACATGCGAAGCCACAATGCTTCACAAATAGCCTAACTGGCTGCCATGTACTCAACCTCTGTAGAACTCAAAGCAACGGACTTTTGCTTCCTACTGAAGCATGACACAACAATCGAGCCCAACCTGAAACAACAACCAGAGGTGCTCTTCCGGTCCGAAGAACTGCCTGCCCAATATAAATCTATGAAGCCAACCAAGTCCACTCCACCTGACCTCCTGTAGTACAGACCATAATCTACAATCCCAACAAGGTATCTCAAAATATGTTTTGCAGCTACCCAATGCACTCTCTCAGGATCCACCATGAACTGACTGAGAGTGTTCACTGCAAAACTCATATCTGGTCTGGTGTTCACCAAATACATCAATGCACCAATGAAATGACGAAACAAAGTAGGATCCACCAACTCTTCCTCAGAAGCATGAAGCTTCTTCTAGTTGGTGATCATGGGTGTAGACATAGGTCTATAGTCCTCGATCCGAAATCTCTTCAGAAAATCTGCAACATATTTTCATTGTCGCAGGAAAAAATGTCCATCCTCCTGCCATACCTCCATGCCTAGATTGTAGTGCATCAGCCGAAGGCTAGTCATCTCAAACTCTGAAGCAAGATCCTTCTTGCAAGCATCAATCAAGTGCTCCCCTCCAGTAATGAAAAAGTCATCAACATACAACAGAAGAATGACCAGAACACCACCAACCACAATGTAGTAAAGGTTGGGATCTGCCTCACTCTTCCGAAACTTAATCGAAAGAAAATAGGAATCAATCCTTGAGTACCAAGCCCGAGAGGCTTGCTTCACACCATAAAAGGAATTTTTCATCCTACATACATGAGAATCTCTCTCATAAATATCAAATATATGTGGCTGCGACCTCCTCGTGTAGAAGACCGTTGAGAAAAGCGGTCTTCACATCCATCTGATGGATCTTCCAACCCATTTTGCCGCGACAAAGATCACTGCTCTAATTGAAGAAAAACTGGAAACCAACACAAAGGTCTCATCATTATAAACTCCCTCTATATGTGAGAACCCACACGCTACAAATTGAGCTTTGTACTTCTCTAGGCTGCCATCCGCAACATGCTTGATTTTGTAGAGCCACTTGGAAGTCACAAATGACTTCCCCTATGGTCTCGGAACCACTTCCCACACCCCATTCTTCATGATGCAATTTTAGTCTTCCATCATGGCATCTCTCCAAACCTGGTGTACAGAAGCCTCCTCATAAGTAGTAGGCTTGGACTCACGCAATCTAGCCACGTAATGAGGACCCTGTGCCTTGACTCGCTGAACTCTATGATGATGTAACTAGTGGAGTAACTTGTTGCTCATCTATCTCAGAATCTTGAGATCTTATGAAGGATCACTCCTAAAATCTCACCTCCTTCCTCACCACAACTTTCTTCAGTGCAGGAAGGTAAATCCAGAAAGCCTTCAAAGTCTTGTCATATCCAACAAAAGTACCCCTCTCTACTGTAGCCTCCAACTTTGTCCTCTTCTCAAAAGGGACATGTGAGTATGTAAGGCATCTAAAAATGTGGAAGTGACCTATCTCTGGCATCTTCTCGGTGAACATCTCCTTAGGGGTTTTGCACCCCAAGGAACGGTGCAGACTCCTGTTATGTACATAAACAACAGTACTACAGGCCTCTACCATAGAAATAAAGGAAGACTCTGATCATGCAACATGGCTCTAGCTTTAGCGACTATCGAACGGTTCTTCCTTTCAGCCACTCCATTTTGTTGTGGAGTGTAAGGAACTTTCAACTGTCTCTTCATCCCCTCCTATCTACATAACTCATCAAATGTAGGGGCAGTATACTCACCCCCATCATCTAATCGAATTACCTTGATCTTCTTTCCTGTCTGGTTCTCCACAAGAGCTTTGAACTCTTAGAACCGAAGCAAGACTTCCTCTGATCTCATGCTTATAAGGAAATAGATCCAGGTCTTCCTGGAAAAGGCATCGATGAATGTAATGTAATACTAAATACCTGTTAATGAGCAAGAAGACATATGACCACATAAATATGAATGTATGAACTCAAGCACTCCCTCTGATATGCTATCACTGCTCGGAAAATCATTCTTGGTGTACTTTCCCAAAGCACACCCTTTGCATACACCACTCGGATCTGTGCTAAAAGCTAGAAAACCTGTAGTCATGTCTCTCAGCATCCTCAAAGCTCGATGATGAAGGTGGGCCATCCTCCTGTACCATAACTCACACAACTCATTGTTGCTATGCATGTGTGATAGTGCATGATGTGGCTGGAAGAGAAGCTTGTATAGTTTCCCGCATATGACTCCAATCACATATGAAGCAGATGGACCCTCTATTTTGGGAAATATATGAACTTTCCCATCTAGGACATATACCCCAAGGCCTATGTCCTCAATCGTGGAAACTGATACAAGATTCTTCTTCATCCCAGGGACATACAAGACATCCCTCAGAAACATAGGTTGCATGGAATCCTTGTCAAAGCGGGTTGTCCCACGCCCAACTGATCTCACCATTGTATCATCACCGAATACAACCTCCAAATCCAAGTCTGTCTGAGATATCAGTGAACATGTCTCGATCACCTATCATGTGACTCGAAGCTCCACTATCAATGTACCAAGTGGAGTTAGTAGTGGAAGCACTCGATGAATGCCCAACAATCATGGAATGCTCCATGTGATCCTCAATGTCCCTGCTGGTGATGGATGATGCTCTCTCTACACAAACACCAACAAAAAGAGAGAAATATCTCTCAAATCTAGCAACATACTCATCAATCTCTGCTGAAGCTGTTGTGTGTTGTTTCTTCTTCTTCTTGTTTGGGCATTGTCCAGTATAATGCCCAAACTTCTGGCAAGCAAAGCATTTCACTTTGCTCATGTCCTTCTTTTCTCCATCCTACTGCTTGGTTCCACCCTTGGAATCCTTCTTGAACTTCTCCTTCTTCCCCTTAGCTGCTAACTCCACATTCTCCTCATCATCCTTGCTGTGAGATGTACTACCTTGTACATATCCTCTACGTGACTCCTCCTGTATGAAACCATCCTAAATACGATCCGATGAAGGCATGTGCTCACGAGCAACAACTGAATCCACAAATACCTCCCATGGTTTCACCACACCATTCAAGGCTGTACGCACCAACTCAACACTCTCTATTACCTCCCCAATAAATCCAAGATCATCACAAACCTATGTAATCTTGGTGAGGTAAGTGGTCATATTCTCACCCTTGTTCATGCGAATGATTTTTAACTTCTCCCTTAATACCATCTTCCGATTTTCATTGGAACTTTGGTATAAGTTAGTTAAAGCAATCCACATTTGACGGGCATGATCTTTACCTGAAATGTGCGGAATCACATGATATTTTATTGCATCAAGAATGATGCTTTTGGCCTTTATATCCCTCTTGTTGAATGCGGCTTTAGACACTGCATCAACATGAACAATCACAGGATTTGCAGTAGTGGTGTTCACTATCTTGTAAAATCAACACTATCCTAGCCTTCCATGGACTGAAATTTATAGCCCCATCTAGCCTGTCTTCTATCCTAAGACCAATAACCATGACTGAAAGAATAGGGAAAACAATTGAGAAAAACCATAAAGAGTGTGAACTAAATATTTTGAATTCAACCCTCAACGTAAAAGATAACAACGAGTGCAAAGCAATATATACTTACAAGTCCCCAATGGAACTTCTAGAAAATGGTGTGTTAGAAGAAAAATATATTGGGTGTGGTGGATCCTACCTGTATAATGATCATGTTGGTTACATACCTATTTAGTAGTTTGGTAGAAGGTAGAGGCTACCCTCACTTTGAATGGTAAAGTTTCCATATCAGTGAAAGAGATAGAAAGAGAGGCACGAGACTTTAGCATGAGCCCTCATAGGATCACCCATTGAGGTATTGTTCTCTCTCCGCTCCTTGGAGGGACAAAAGACCAAAAACTAACCAAGAATTACAAGAGAATATACATATAAGCTCATTGATTTTTATACCATATAAATAAAGGGAGTCAACAACAAGCTACTGTGGCTCTTACACACCCAAAAAATATATTACATTAAGTTTTTAAGTTTAATCGAGATCTAAATCAACTAAATGAACAAAATTTTGAGCAATGTTGTGGCAAAAGATGTCAAAATGTTGATAAAAAACACAACCGATTGTATAGTGATCCTTAATCCACAGATTGAATCACAACAATGATGTAGAATCCTTAACCTTAAAAAAAAATAACCAAAACACGTTTACTCTTGAATAAACACGAGAATGTGGAAAGAACCCTTAAGGTAGGGTGACACCATCAATTATTCCTTATGGAAGGAATCACTCCACAAGCTATATGCTTGTTATAACTATTACATCCAATATACTTTACAAGACATCTCTACCAACCTCCTTCCACTTCTTTATATCGGTTTTTTCCAACCTCCTGGGTACTTTCTAGAGAAGCAAATTTCTAATAGGTGGAACCCTCTAGGAACTTCCTATAGAAGGAATTTTCTAGTAGTAAAAACATTTTAATAAGCCTTATTACAATATTACTTTTCACAATACACGAGCATTATTTAATTGAGGACCTCAATATAGAGCATTATCCTCTTGGGTACCTCCCTAGGTACCCTACATTATCCTTCGTAGGAACATTGCAAATTAACTTCTAGGTTGGAATATGTGGACAACAAGAAAGAACAACAATATTCTCAAAGTGACCAAGAAATCAATCGAGATAAAGTGATGTGAGAATTATGAAGAGACTTGGTATTATAGCTAAAATCGTATTGTCAAGAATTTGATACAAACATAATAATTGTGTATTTTTAGGGTTAGTGGTGGCCCACTAAATTCTATAATTATAAGACCCAAATCAAATTATATATGATGTGTTTTGTTCCCTTAAGACTAAAGCTTCCATGGAACTTGATGATATATGATGAACATGAGACAATTGATTTATGCCATTTTAAATTGAAGTGGTTTGATTGAGTCTTAAGGTTGAATATGGCATGCTTTGGTTTAAACATGATCATTGGATGGTTTATGCCTAGTATGTTTCATTAACTGATGTTGAATGTTAGATTTAAAAAAAATAGAGTTGTTGACCTCAATTATTCTTATATACAACCTCCTACATGTGTGAAAGAATCAAGGGATTTTGTCCCTTCTCAATCCTCAAAAGATGCCAAGCATTAAAGAACAACAATAATGAAACTAACCATCTAAAATCATGTTGTTGAAGCGTTAAAATTGTGTAAGATGGAGAATAATCCTTTGTAACCAATTGCATAAATTTAGGAAGTCAAGGGACAAACTTCCATCAATCAAGGACTGATTGGAATATCTATTTTGGAGTCTCTTCGGGTATAATTATAAGTAGAGAAGGTGGGATAGGGAATCATGTTATTTTGTTGAGTACTTGAGAGCTTACTCAAATTGTCGTAGAGCATATTTCTATAATCATGTTTAGGAAATTTCTTTGAATAAATGAGTGGTGTTCCTTAAAGATGTATGTATTTGTTAAGGTGCTTATGGTTCTTGTAGCTAGCTTGAGAAAGGTACCACCAAAGGGAAGGCATAGAACCCTTGTAGACTAAGCATTTACTTTCTACATTCCTGGTTTATAATTTTTGAACTCATGTAGTTTTGTGATATGCATGTTTGCTTTAGATTAGTTCACTAGTTTTGTTATTTCTTGCACTTCCCTTCATTACAAGTTCATTGTTAGAATTCTTGTAATGCCATTATGATTATATTCCGTGCTTGAATGTGTTTTCACAAGTTATCATATGACTCATGGTGGTACAAGGGTTAACTATGGTAAGTTTCCTATTTATCCAACTTTTTAGCAACAAGGTAGTGACCCTATAAATTCATTTATCCCATGCACTTGATCATATAAGATAGGAGTGAATTTAATCGACCTAATTTCTTGGAGAGTAATCTAGGACATGCTATTAAAGGTATGCACTTGATGTGTACCAATTTCATTAGTTTCATATTTTAGATTAGACTTTTGTAGTTGCATAGATAATGCATAGAATCTCACAAGTTAGCACATTCATGGATTGATAATTAAAGTAGAGTTGAGGGATTCAATATTATTAATGCAACTCTTTGGCCCATCACCTTTTTGGCAATATTGTTAGGAATATCGTAAAGCTACATTTAAGTTTATTTTAAATATATATATATAAACACATCGACAGACATTGGATTGCATGCATCAACCAAGAGATAGATTTAGTAGATTTTTATAAAGAATGTGTGTTTCTAGTGTATCGTAAGTAGGTACAAGTGAAAAAGACAACAACTAGAGGACTTTGAACCAAAACATCTAATGAATTATAGAAGAATTTGTTGAGTTACTTCAAGAGGGAGCAAGGATATTTCAAAAAAAAATCTTTGATCTTGTGAATCCTTTTATAGACAAAGAAGTTGAACAAAGTGAAGGATGTTCATCTCACAATATCGTGGATGAAGAAGGTGAAGAGAAACCTTGAAATTTTGATTTCCAAATTCATGTTACCAATCAAGAAAGAGGGATGAAAAATATTAATCATGCTAATGTCCCTCATTTCCAAAGTCTTACTACAAAAGACCCTAGCACTTTCCTTTTCAAATTTGAGGTTGTCTACATAACTTATGATTATGTAGCAAATGCTGAAAAGATCAAGATTTCCCTCTACATTGATGGAATCAATCTTGAGATGGTTCATAAACCTAGAGGGAAATAACAGTAAAAATTGGGAGCAAATAGAGCAAACCTTCATTGATAAATACGGGGATTACAATAAGGTCAGAGATACTAGGGACGAGATCTTCATAATGTTGAGTCCTTCGAAAACTACGAAGAACATTCCAAATCGGTTACAAGAGGCCTCATAGTTGTGCATTGGATGAATAGTCTATTAAACCTGTGTTGCTCAAAGGAGTAAGCAAATAACTATTGGAGACTCTAAATCTCCTTGCAAACGGAGACATCTTTCAATTGAATTATGATGATATCAAGTAAATGTTCCAAAGCTACTCTAGATCTACAAGCAAGAAAAACAGGGGTTGTAGGGGTTTTGCAACATAATCATTCATATATGCAACAACAAATTTCACAAAGAATGAAGTAGGAACTTTGTTGGAAGACATGAAAAATGATATATTACATTATTATTTATGTAGATCAAGAGGAAATGAGAAGAAACATATTAAAAAAAACCTCTACTTGTTTTTTTGTTCCAAATGTATAAAAAAACATGCTAGAAATGTTTGTCCACTCAATATTGTGGAAGTTTATGGAATCTGTGAAGAGAAAAATCAAACTATCAAGTTCCCTTCTTTACCAAGACTCAAGGTTTTTTTCTCAAGGAAATGAGGAGAATGTGGAGCAATTATGCTTCACCAATCCTCAATACTTTGTTAATTATGGTACACAAATGCATGTTCAACCTTGGTATTTTTCTAATCAACCAATCTAGGCAATAAAAATTCAACAATGGCAATATCAAAATCAACCCCAACCATTCTGATTTCAATGTCAAATGCAACCCCAACAATGGTTTAGCCCTTGGTAAGTTTGGAGGTCTCAAAATCAATCAACAAGTGGTGTTGCAACGTCCACCTCATCATACAATTACTCAATTAAGTAACAATTAGTAGATTCCAAAACAACCTCATTTACCTACCAAACTAACACCCTATCCAAATAATAGGCAAGTCCAACAAGTGTATAATAATGGGATGACCACTTATTAGACTTACTTATGGATCTTCAAGAAATAAACCATGGGTCAGGGAGAGTAGTTACATTATTAAGATTATAATGAGCATTAATAAAATATAATAATGAGATAAACAAACACATCAATAAGCAACCAGATAGACACAACCATTTTCCCTGGAAAACCCCATGCATGGAAAAACCAACACCAATGAAGATCTTCAGTACCCTGGCCAAACCAGCCAATCGGGCCAAGCGAGCTAGCCACCACTCACCTTCAGGCCACTTTACTATGGAGCCTCCTCGAGCCTTATAAAGACTTCCTTACATGCAATACCACGGGACAATACCATGGGATACAAGAAACTATGTTCCCAAACCATGTGCTAGACCTGAACCACCTTTGACTCATTCTCGAGTCAAAGATAACCCTAACCATTTTTTTTAACAGAAACTATAAAAGGTTTGATATTAAACAGGTTGTGCACAGCCATACATTACATAAAATCATTCTCTGAGAGTTCTTGTTGTTCAAAAAAGCAGAAGACAAAACTGGGCCAAAAGGATGACCATAAAAAGCCACACAGAGTTTTTACATAGCTTCTAAGAACTGAGGTAGTATATACCCTAATAAACTGTTGATTAAGGAATAGACAAAAAAACATGAACTATTAAAACCATTCAAAGTTGCCTGGGTGCTTTAGTGGCTAAAAAACCGATTCCTCCTCCATAGGATGAGCTGTTGTTGCAAGATTTTCATTTGCTTGACTGCCTTGATTCATGTTTACCAAACACTGGAGGTCCTCCAGAATTCTGTCCACCTTACCCATTATTTTTTTGAGATTCATCTCTGTATCGTCAATCCTTGATTCATTGTTGCTTATCTGATAAGAGGTGTAACTAGCCACCTCCCCCATATTCTTGATTTCCTGGGAAATTTCCTTATTGTCCATAATGCCAATAGCCACCATTTCATACAAACGCCTGAGATTTTTCTTCAAGTCTGCAAGACCGACATTTTCATTTGCTTGGTCCATTCTAGCTTGTCTGTAATTAGGAATGGCAAGTGCTAATCTGGAGAAATTATTGTGGAGATCCCTTACTGCACCTTCGGGCTCTTGAGCCTGCTCACCACAAGAAAAACCACCGAGGACAGAATTGAGAGTGCTAAATTCCTGCAGGAGAGAGTCGGTTTCTTTCCTGCTTCGACAGGAGAGAGTCAGTTTCTTTCCTGCTTCGACAGGAGAGAGTGTCGACCGCTCCTTCCTTCCACCCAGAGCAATTACACCCAAAAATCAAATTGTTGCCTGCTATGAAAGACTGACCTTCAACGGGAATGCTGAGCCCCAACACCAAAGTTCAAATGCCACAGAGGACCGCCGACTTGTGGAGAGCAGTAGCAAGTTAAGAAATCTGCTAGATTTAACCTTTCCTTGATGAAAACCTTGGTCAGAGGCAAAGACTCCCATGGGATCCCCTGAAATATGCCTTCATATACACCAGAAATGATAGCCAGCAGAGTCCTCTCCGGAGAAAACACAGAGCGAGAGGAGAGCACACCATTACCAAAGGGAGCTTGGAGGTAATGGAAACTTCTGAAGGAAGACATAATGAAGAGGACGAAGAGACCTAGAGCGTGCGAGCTAAGGATGCATTTATGCTGAGGGAGATGGCTCATAAAAGCAGCTAGGATCAAGGTAAGGCTGGTGAGGAGTGGACACCACGCATCAGCGAGGAGGAGAGCAAATGGACGACACGTTAAAACCTTTGAGCCTTCACAAAAATCAATGGGAATGGATTTAAAACAACGAAAATCAAATCTTTGATCCCACAAGTTCATTAGGGAATGGGTTTGGAGTTTATGTCTAAAACATTGAGGCAATAGTGAACCTGAGGGAGGGAGGCCCCTTCATTGGCCAAGGCATCAGCTGTAGCATTATTAGCACGAAGAATGTGGTAGAATTCATAATGTTTTGATAGGAGAGGGGTGATTTTATCATACAGTCGTCAACACTTTATAGAGTCAGTGGTGTATCCATTGAGCATTTTATATATGACATGTCTTGAGTCTCCAAATATCGCTATCCTGGAGAAATTAGTGTTAGCTAGGATTTCCATTCCCTGTAAGAGAGCCAACCACTCAGCCTCGTTTGTCCTATGTCCAATACCCCAAGCAAACTTTTTGTTCAATTTGTCCTCCGGGATCCAGAAGGATCCCCCCCGCACCTGCCACCCCTATAACCCTAACATTACATATCCTCCTCTTGTCACTAAAATCATGTAAAATGATATCTATGAAGAAAAATAAATCCGAGAAATATAACAATATCCTATTCCTTAACAAACACCCCCTTGTTTTGAAAGGTCAGAATAAAAGAAGGCCTATACCAATTTAGAAAAGTGACCTTTTAGGAGAACTTAAAATTTTGTGTGTCAAAATTCCTCTTATCTAAACCATAAATAATGTATCCATATATAACAAATTTATCAAAATTATGCATGAAGAGAGTCCCATGAATAAAAAATCCCCCCTACAATCAATGTTGTCAGGAAATTGCAGATATGATGTTAGGGAAAGTTTTCATTCCCAAATGCTCATATCCAAGTAAATTGGTTGTAGATGTTTATATCAACAAAATATTAATCCATAGTATGTTGTAGACTTAAAGGAAACTATTAATGTCAAGACAAAGGACTTCATGCTTAAAATCAACCTATGAGAGCTCTTGAGACATAAAATAATTGTACTCCAACTTGCAAACAAATCAACTATTGGTCCTAAAGGAGTTTTGGAAGATGTTATAGCCTCCCTTAATTCATGGGAATCTGATAAATTCCATAGCACTAAAGACCAAATCAAGATTAAATGGATACCCACTCATCTTCGGAAGGCCTTGGATGACCAAAACTAATGCATGTGTAGGTTGCAAGGCAAGGGGCATTACCATCACAAATGGTTAGTCACAAAAGAAAACCACACTCTACCCCCTACCAATGTAAGATAAAAAGTCTTACATGTTTGGTATATTTGATAATATTTATTGAATTTATGAATTGATGATGAGAAAAATACAAATGGGATGTATAAATACACCAATATGTGATAAGTCGTGATCTTTTATTAAGTGATCATCACTTATCATATTTAAACTAATTATATAAATTAAACCTAATATATAATAATTTAAATCTTTTTTTTGTAAGTTGCTTTAATCTATTAAAATACAGAGGCAAAAATTACAGAGTTCATCAAGACCAGAGGAGGCTGAAGGTGGTGAATCCACTACCTTGTCCTCTCAAAAGATGGTCGTCTAAGAGAGCCAGAAGCAAAATTGTTCCACTTTGAAAGTAAAGGACGAGGCCCATAGACTGACATAGTTACAAATTTTAACAGTAAAACAGCATAAACAAAGACAAGAGCCTGGAACAGACACAGGCCATGACCCAAATAGACATAGACTTAATCCTGGAGGAAGACACAGGCATTGACCCTACCATAAACATAAACAAAGGACTGGAAATAGACACAGGCATAGGAGATAGACACGATAAGCAAAAAACCAAAAAAACCTGGACAGCTTGAGCATCAGACAAGTCGAATGTCTAGAATTTCTTCAGTTATGGGGAAAGCCCAGTGTTCCTCCTGTGACTTGCTGGGAGAGTTGGTGGCGACTTCCGAAGGCATTTGGGGCTGTAGCTGCTATGGAGCAGGTTGCTGGGTGACCATTGCTTTCAGGTGCTTGATAAACGGCTCAACCATCGAGGGAATGGGAAACTCCATTGTGCACCCAGTTGCACTATCGCTGCCATCGCCAGAAGGTACAACCACACCACCTGTGGCGCTGTCGCTTCCACCGCCACCCCGTTCACGGCTGTCGCCAAACAGCCCTCCCTGGTCTGAGATACTCATACTACCTTTCCATGAGAATGAGCTCTCCATTGCCGCAAACTGAGCATCTATCTCTGAAATTTTGGTCTTCACCATTTAAACCGTGTCTTTGGCATCTGCCCAATTGGTAAGCATGTCCTCCATTAAATTACAGAGCATGTTCTTCATGAGCCAGTAGTGATTGATTTGGCTACCATCCTGGCCCATTGCCAACTTCTGATTTAAAACTCGGTTCTCCCAAGCTTCCATAAGAACACAAACCCTGTTAGAGATGTGTGGTTCATAGTCCATAGTTACCTGAAAGCTACAGCCTCTCTGAGATTTTCCCCTGCCTGTGGTGGCTCTACGCAGAGTGCCACGCTCTAGCGATATGCTGAGCCGGAAGCACTTCTTCTTCCAGAGAGTATCAATTAGCAAAATGCAGTTCGAGGAGGCAGACTCACTGTGAGTTTGCAAACGCTCAACAAGCCAAGGTGTGCGCTTAGTCGAGCAGAGCTGAACTCTGATATCCAAATACCACACTGCCACGCTCAATGCCTTCTCCCTCCCTGCCATCGTATGCACCATGAATGTCAATGCAGTGCCTTGAAGGCTAGGATTGAAGCCGATCTTGGCCACCCCACATCGTAGGAGTGGAGTTGACAACCCTCTCAGCTCCCATGCTTAGAGGACGACAAAGGTTCTCATAGGTGTCATTAGTGTCAAGGTTAGCATGCTGATAGCCACGCGTCCTTCGTACAGATCGAGGAAAGGCCTGACGATGAGCTGTAGAGCATGCACCCGCATCCGAGAGGGAGAGATCCTTTTTATCCAGCTGATTTATTTTGAGAAGAACCTGAGAATCCAGACAGTCATGTAACGTGCCTTCCACTAAAGGAAGAGGAGAGTTCACCACGGAGTTAGTTAAAAAGTCAGCTAGGGCATTGGATTTCCTGTGCACATGGTGGAAGGTAATTGCATGCATGCGCTGCAAGAGGGTGGTCAAACAAGTGAGACCGTGGGCCAGTTGGTGGTGACTTTAGCAACTGACGTGTCATGGAGGATTTTGGCTACCAAGCAAGGGATGATGGCTGAGTTGCCTTTTATAATTGCTGGAAGAAGATTTTGTCTGTCAACTATCGTTAGACCAACTATCATACCTTCCATTTTCGCCGCATTTTTTGAGTTGATGCCCATGTTACCATATAAAATGTGGATGATGGTCCCTTTATGGTCTCTAATTGCTCCTCCAAAGCCAGCCATGCCTGGATTACCCTTGGAGGCACCATCAAAATTTATCTTGAAGACATTTTCAGGAGGAGGATCCCAATGAAGGGGGCTTGCCACTTGCATGGTGGGAGTGCTGCAGGGAGATGAGACCACATAGGTATCGAAGCTTAGAGCGGCCAAGATGTTTCTCTCATTATGGACCAAGGGTAGGTCCTCATTCGACCATCCTTTGGCATGGATAGTTTCCTAAATATCTTTTTTGATCGTCTCCCAAATATTTTGCATCGAACCTGTGGACTTCTTGAAGATTCTTTTGTTTCTTTCTTTCCACAAGTTCCAGAGAATGAATCCTAGGGTGAGAGTCCAGAGCTGATTCAGGATGTTACTTTTAAATGGAGAGTCCCTCCATAAACGAATAGTGTTAGTGACATTACCTTTAGCTTTGTTAATGCGCCTAAAAGCTTATGCAACATAATCCCATAAGGAGTTGGTGAAGGGACAGGTGTCCAGGAGATGATCCATTGTTTCCTGATGATCATTACATAGGCAACATCTAAAAGGTCCTTGGAAGCCTTTTCTGGCCATATTTTCCCAGGTGAGGATCCACCTATGCAGGAGAAGCCAGAGAAAATGAGAGATTTTGGGCCATTGAGGAGGTTTCCAGATATGGTTCCAAGTCGAAGAGTCCTGGGCGTCTGGCGCGGTTGACAGAGTGTCATATGCCTCTTTGACTGTGAAGGTACCCGACGACCTATGCCCCCAGCAGATGATGTCCCCTCCGTGAATGTGTTTGAGCCAACGGTTGCAAATTTCGGGCTAGACAGAGTCAACAAGTTCTTTGTTAGGGACATCATTCCAGGTAGAGGGGTCTTTCCAACAGTGGACCCCCCAGTCGAATTTTCCAGAACTCTTCAACTTTTAAGTGGCCATTATGTTGAATGTAGATCTATTCAACAGGATCAAGAATTAGAATTTTTAGGGACGGAAGTTGTTTCCAGGAGTCATTCCAAAATAAAGCCTTGTCCCCTGCTTTTTATTTCCCAAAAATGGTGTTGCTGCACTAACGCCCTTTGCTTGTTAGTTGCCTTCCAGATATGCGAGACTGGAACGTCTTCATTGAATCTGATTAAGGAATGGGGGGGATGATCCGGGGCATACTTGCTATTCCACCATTTGGTCTAAGGAGAGTTGTTGTTAGAGATCCAGGTCCACCAATTTTTTGCTGAGAGCGCCTGATTGTTAAGTTCTGAATCTCTAATTCCAAGGCCACCCTCTTTTTTCTTAGTCCAGAGTTTCTTCCAGCTTACCAAAGCCCAACCACTATTTTTGTTGTTGCAACCCCAAAGGAAGGACATTCTTTGATGGCTTTCAGCACCCATTTCGGAGCTGCCAGAATAGAGATGAGGTAGAGAGGCATAGATTTCAAGGTAGACTTGAGGAGGACCGCACGGCTGGGGAGGTTAAGGGCTCTAAAGGTCCAGGAAGAGAGACGGCTCTCAAGTTTGTCAATGAGTTCTTTCCAGGAGGCATGCTTGATGGCTGCATCGAAGAGAGGGGCTCCTAGGTATTTAGTAGGCCAAGATGAGACTGAGAAGTGGAGGATGTGAGTGATGTTTCCCTGGGCTGCCGCCCAAGTAATTAAGAAGAAGATCTGAGATTTTTCCAGGTTTAGAGAAGTTCTGGAGGATTCTTTAAAGGTTTGCAGGATCGAGTCAATAGTGCGAGCTTCTTGGACAGAAGAATGACCAAAAAGGAGATTGTCATCCACAAATTGTTGGTAAGCCAGCGGGGGGCATTGTGCATGGATAAGCCCCCTAGGGTACGGGCCACCATGGCTAATTGAATCATGCGCCCAAGACCTTCAGCCATGAGGATGAAGAGAAAAGGTGAAAGGGGGTCCCCTTGACGGATACCACGTGAGGGGGAAAAGGTGGCGGAGGGGGAGCCATTGACTAGAATGTTAAAAAAATCAGAGGAGATGAGGGAGAGAATCCACTAAACCCAATCTTGACAGAAGCCAAATGCCAGGAGCATTTTTTCAATGAAGGACCAGCTAAATTTGTCAAAGGATTTTGAAAGATCAAGTTTGAGAATCATTCCAGGGGTTTTGGTGGATTTTAGAGAGTGAACCACTTCATGGGCAAGGATGATGCCATTAAGGATTTGGCACCCTTCTACATAGCCTGATTTCTCCGGAGAGATGAGTAGGGGAAGCAGGGGTTTCAGTTTGTTGGACACAACTTTAGAGATGATTTTATAAATGACATTACAGAGGGAAATGGGACAAAAATTACTAGGGTGAGAAGCACCGATTTCTTTCTAGATGAGCGCCAAATGAGTAGCGTTGAGGGCCAGGAGGAGCCATTTTTTTTGGCGAGATTCCTCCGCCAGTTCAAGTACATCCTCTTTGAGCATATTCCAACAATGGTGAAAGAATTCAATGCTGAAACCGTCCGAGCCTGGAGATGTACCTTCTGCCATTTGTTTAATTGTTGCTTCCACTTCTTGCATGGTAATGGGTTGCATAAGGGAGTGGTTGTGCTCATTGTTGACCAGAGGGGGGACGTGTTGGATTACTATTTGGATGGAATTTTGGTGGGAGTGATTAGGTTCAAATAGGAGATGCGAGAAGTGTCGGGTAAGCTCATTAGAGATTTCCACCTCCTCCATCGTTTCTCCAAAATCCGAATGCAGTTTGATGATTCTATTCCTCATCCAATGTTGAATGGTGGACTTGTGGAAGAAGCTTGTGTTTTTCTCTCCTTCTATGAGCCATTTGACTCTTGCTTTCTAGTTCTAGTAGATAGCTTCCTGGTCACATCTCTTGTTAAGCTGGTTTAGGAGCTCCCTTTCTTGGAGTTTGGTTTCCTGGGTGAAAGCGTGATCCATGGCGTGGTGCTGGATGGAGGCTGGATTTTCTTGGATATTCGCTTTATCCTTGAATATATCTCCAAAAGTGTTCTTATTCCACTGGTGGAGGTGGGTACGCAGCATCTTGAGTTTTTTATGCATGATGGCCATTTTTGAACGGCTAGACACTGTCATCTCCTTCCACTAGGAGCTGACAAAGTCCATGAAGGTTGGATGAGTGAGCCAGAAATTTTTCAAATCTGAATGGTTTATGGAGGGAAGTGCCCTGACTGTGCCAGGAGAGGGCTATGGGCCAGTGATCTGAACCAGTCGTGGGAAGAACAGAGGCATCCAAAAGACCGCCTAGGGTGAGAATTTGATCAGAAACTAGGAAGTGATCTAGCCGTTTAGCAATTTGGTGAGCACCTCCCCTTCTATTATTCCAGGTGAAGAAGCCAGAAGAGGTTTGAATATCCACCAACACGCAAGAACTGATAGTGGATTTGAATGCATCATCTTCCGCTAAAAGAGCTTTGATTCCACCCCTTTTTTCCTCCAGGTTGGTGATCATGTTGAAGTCGCCACCTATTAAAAGGGGATAGTCCGAATGAGAGTTGCATAACCAGTAAGTGATTCAGAAGGTTCATCTTAGTGTTCACAGTTTGAGGGCCATAAATATTCATAATAAATCCCATGATACTGGAGCCAAGAATGTGAAAGGAAGCTAAGAGGGAATGGTGGGATGAGGCAGCATCTTCCAGGGAGATGAGAAGAGGGTTCCAGCTGATGGATAAGCCTCCAGAGGATCCTTGGGCATCTATCTCAATGGTGAGACAATATTTCCATATTCGATTCATCATCTGAGAGATGTTCTCACTAGAGCATTTGGTTTCTTGTAAAAAAAGGACAGTAGGTTGATCTTTCTGAATCTTCATTTTAAGAATTATTTGTTTCGAGCGACCGTTGATACTTCGGACATTCCAGGAGAGGATCTTCATTGGATAACAGGAGGGGGAGAGGAAAAGAATTATGTTAACCGAGCGTATTGGCTAGATTCCACCAGCACTGTGCCCAGACGGTTGATTCATTGAAGAGCAGTTTTGCGGCCCTTTTTCTTTGCATCTTTCTGGTTCTTAAGTTTCTCTATTTGCCCCGCTTTTGTTACTCATAGATTTTGTGCTTTAGCTTTGGCAAGGGCTTTATGAAGAAGTTGGATCTGCTTGTGAGGGATCTATTTGAAGGCTTTTCTGGTGTAGGCGTCCTCCAGGCCAATGAGATCAAGACCTTATGGAATGGAATCTTTCATGCCCTCTTCCTCTTGTGAATTGAAGATTTTGTCTGGCATGCTATGGTCCATTGTGCTTTCGTGCTTTCTTTTCCTTTTTCAGTAGGATTTTCTGAGGATTTTCCCATGAGCTAAGGGTTCATTAGATCTACTTTTTCTGTTATCGACTGCTGCTCTGGGTTCTCTTGCGTCAGAATTGGTTCTTTAGAGATCGTATCATCTAGAGCTTGGAAGTTGTTACTAGTTGATGGGGGGAGATCCTGGGTCTTCTCTTGCAGAGGTTTCTTTTGGTTGCATTTCTTTCTGGCGGTCTGGTGAAACCCTTATTCATCCACACCTGGCCTTTTTGGTATTTCCTGCTTTTTGAGGCTGGGGCATTCTTTGAACAGGTGCCCATGCGCATGGCATTTACGGCATCTAAAGGGAATGTGTTCATAATCCAGCGACTGGATCCAATCACTGTCTTCGTGGGAGAGGCATATTGCATCTGGAAGGGCCTGAGCAATATGCATGTAGACACAGATTCTGGCATAGGAGGTGTATTTGTTCATTCTGGTTTGATCTGTCGTGCGAACAAAAGTTCCCAAGGTATTGTCGATCTCTTGGAGGGTGGCTTCATCCCAGTATTCTTGAGGTAGTAAGAACATGCGGATCCAGACAGGGGCCCAAGATAAATCCTCTTTCTATGGGTAGAATCACTCTACCCAGTTTCCTAGATAAAGGCCTGCAGAGTTAAAAAAGTAACGACCACCATCTTCCACTCGTGTTTTGTCCTCCAAGTGGCGAAAGATAACAGTGAAAAATCCTTTTGACCCTAGCTGCAAGTTGAAGTGGGCTTTAGGTTTCGACTTAGCTACGATCCAACCTCTGAGGGCTTGTTCAGCCGGCCAGAACCCCATAAATTTGTCGATCAGGCATGATCTTTTAGTTTTTGTGCTCTGGCGTTGATTCTTTCAGCCGAGAGCGATAAGGATGGTCTTTTTGCCGTGCATGGAATACAAGATTTTTTCAGGTTATGAGGACTTACTTCATTGTTCTTGCATGTGTCAGAATGGGGCTTGTCCTCTATGTTGATGTCCTCCATTGGGATGGGAATATCATCCATACCTATCTTTACTATGGAACCAGACCCCAGAGGTCCCTCTGGTAATTTTTGAGCATCCTTTTACTGGGTGGGGCCTGGCATCCCCCCCAATGCTTTCGTCATGATGCCACAGTAGGATCAAGATGTCAAACAGATCCAAGGCTAGCTCTACTACAATGAGACTGGTGTGACAGGCGAGTCGATCTAGAGAAAGGCAAAAACCCTAGCAAAGTGATTCATCACGGCTACCTCCACATATTTCCCTTATGTATCCTCCTAACTAAGTTATCATGCATTCAGTTGGAGATTGAGTTCACTTCAATAATTTAAATCATGTTAGTAATATATGTTTTTGTATATTACAATCCATCTGGCTTTGAAAAATTTTGACCACGAATATTGTGTAAAGAGCGTGTTACCGCCTAAGTTGTACTTATTGGTTTTTTATGAAGTGATCCTGGTGAACCGGACAAGCATAAATTTTTCGAACTTCCGAAGACCTTCAAAATTGCTTTTGGGAAGTGATTTTTGTACTATATCACATGTTCATACCCCATGGGGGGGATTGTAATAAATTTTCTAGCATGATAGTGTCTGTAAAAGACTCGGTCTCTTAAACTTTATTTGTCAATCCGATCAGCCCAGGGTTTTTTTTCCCTTGGTTATTATTGGTTGTTGAATAAATGACTGAAAATTTCTGAGTTTTCACTCAATACCTCCAAAGTTGGGGTGGTCGGCTTGGCATTTAGGCCTATTGAGGTTATTAGAGTCTATGTGCCAATGTATAAACATGCTAGGCATCATGGTCGAGTCATATGAACATGTCTAAGTCCCCCTAGGTTTTCTCTTTCTTTCTTTTTTCGGTGTTTTTTTATTAAATTTTAATTTTTCCAAAAAGTTAGGCTATTTTTTAATAGTTTAAATGGGAAAATTGGTTTTGTAATAAAAGTGGGCCAAATAATCAGTTTTAGTCATATAGATTCTCATTTTCAAGCTAAGAGCACCATGTAAACCCATGGACCCACTTTTTTCAAGTTTTTGAGTGATTTTCCATCACTCAAGTCAGAAAAAACCCAAAAAATAAATTATTGATTATTTTAATTAATAAATTGATGAATAATGGAGCAAATCCAAAATCCTAGATCAGTGGATTCTCAGCCGATTTGATTGAAATCAGTCAGATCTGAACCAGATTGATTGGATCTAACAAATCCTTGACTGAAGGAGTTGATCTGGACAGATCTAGAGTTGATCTTCAGCATCCTTTATGGGTAATTGCACCCTCTCTCTCTCCTCCACATGTGTGGGATCTCCTAGAAGCTCTGTGGATTGATGTGTCAATCTGTGGGTTGATGTGTCAGCTCAATCAGCCCCCCGATTGACAAGTAGGATCAGTTCAGCTTCATATCAGCATTGATGGACTCTCCTTCAGCTGCAGTGGTATATCTCCTTGGGATTTGCACCCCCCCTGGGCTGGATCTCCTATTTTTTGTATAAATAAAGCTCAGGATGCCTCTTCCAAGCTAGTGAGAGTTGGATTGAGGAGTTGTTGCCATTGTAATACTACTATATTTTTATTGTGAATAAAGAAGATTTGGAGGCTATACCATGTAGTGCATGTTTCATTGGCTGCACAAACAACAAGTCAAGATCCCAAGAAAAGCTTGCTTTCCTTGGTTCCTTTTTCACCTGTTTAGCTAGTTTTAACTTAATCTTTTTTGAGTTAAGGTAGGCTGATCCAAAGGTACTCTTAAAGTGCTTTTGGGAATATGTCATTCTAACATGCTTGCTGGTTTTTATCAGGTGTAACAGAAAATAACAGAAGCTTTTGTTCGAAGGTGGCCTCGGGAGCGTTCAAATCCCCCCAAGGGCCTCCCCTTTCACTAAAATTTAAAAATTTTGGAGAGTTGTAAGATCTTGGTTTCATCCCGTATAAGCACCAAGAGGTTTCTGATATTTCAGTTTTATGATATTGTAACCAATAATAATAAAAGAAAATCTTTTTTGAGTAGGCTCTTTCGAGCCCGCTCCCCATCCCCCCAGGGGGGATCTACGTTCGTCTCACTTTTTTGCTTTTTTCCCTTTTTTTCTGCTCTAGTTTAGTACTAACATGCAGGATTGTATACTTTGATATAATTTTGCATTATTCCATATTTTAATTTCAAAATTAATCATACTACTTACCCCACAACTTCCCGATCACTTCCCGATTGACCCACAAGGGGAAAGAGATGCATGGTAGGAATAAATAGAAAACCGGCGTTGTGTATCTTTGATTCCTTTTTCATCAGATGTTTTGTTAGCCATAATAAAATTCACCCCTCCTTGATTCCTCGATTGAGATCCACTTGGATCGAAAGAGGTTCCTGGAGGGTTTTCTTTTTAACAAGAACACCTATCTTAAAATTTACTAAAAATAACGAAGACTCCAGTGTGTATGCTATGTAATTGGCTGCAGTTCATCCGATCAGTCAAGTTGATCAAAAACACTTGACTGACTAGAATAATTAGGATTCACTCTCCCCAAATTGACAAACCATCAGGCAAAAATCCAACGCCTCGATTAAACCATTATGGTGGCAAAATACCCAAAGGAAGCGGGAACTCCTGAAAACTGACCTCAGGGCGCCGATCTCTGTTACACCTTCGGCTGAATTATGAACAATAGCCTCAGAGACTCCATTCATCCCACATATTCCTTACAGGTAGCCGTGACGGTTTAGTTTTGGACATACTTCAAGTACCCTCTGGGTATATCTGGAATCCCCTTGCCTAAGTTAAATTACTCATCTTCTTACATGAATTTAAAATTAACCAAGATACAATTGCACAACATTCATTCGAGCACTTGCAAGAACTCTTAATTGTTTTTCGACTCCATTTTCAAGGCACTGGTCAACTGTTTATTTCTTTCAATCTATACGTGATTGGGTGTCATTTCCGTGCTTACTTGTGATGATCTCGTCATGTTATTTGTTGTTTACAATTGTTAAATTGAAACTCCTAAAAAACTTACTCTTTAATACCATCATCATACTAAATAATTTTTCCTTAGTAACTTAATAGGGTCTACCCCCCTTTGCTTCGTTAGGAGTTGATAAACGGAGGAGTCAAGAACAAGGTGATAGCCTTGACTTGAGACTTTCCCCCAAGGACACACCGAGTGGCTTGAAGATTTCTGCCATGTAACCCAGGTGTGTGAAAGGTGGCAACACTTTTTGGCACCGTTGCCGGGGATAAATCTTTTTTATTCCCGAGTACGACTTAGCTTAATTTTTTTCTAAACAACTAAAAAGATAGAAATTTTGATTGATCTTGTCTTTAAAAAACATAAAAATTAAAACTTGATCCATCTGGCGACTCCACTGTCTAACATCCCTCCAAGAATTTCTACCCGAAGAAACCGCCATCAATTATTCAATCCTCTCCCTGATCTTGAATGGTTTATTAGGGAAAGATTGAATATGCAGACTTCTCGTAGAAATCTTGAAAATTTAGGAGACCAATCCCTCTCAGATATCCATCACATATTTGTAGAGAGTCATGTTCACCAATCTCAAGAAATGACGGAATTCTTCAAACCCCTTGACTTTTCTCAGATAGTAGGTACTCCTCATGCCATTCCAAAAGATGTTATCAAGAAGCTCCCCATATTTCAGGGCAATAATGCGATCACTGCCAAGTCTCACCTTCGAAAGTTTGAAAAGCACCTGGTCAGTTATTGCAATGATGCTGCCCATGACCATGACGATGTCAAAATGAAGCTCTTTGCTTTATCCTTAGAAGATGATGTTGAAGAATGGTACCTCGACCTAGATGATGATTCATATAAAACTCTTAGTGAATTCATAGAGGGTTTTAAGAAGAAGTGGGGAGAAAAGAAATAACCAAGACATCTCCTTACTGCCCTTCATAACATTAAGAAGATGGAGAATGAAACCATGGATGAATTTAACACTAAGTTCAGGCGTGTGGTTGTGGACCTCCCTAAAGAAATCAAGCCAAAGGATGCCTCCATCCTCATATCTTACATCAAAGCTTTCACTGGTGATTTGAGGTACCCGTTAAGAGACAAAGAGCCGGCCGATCTAAAAAGTGCTCAGGAATTGGCCGAGAAAATAGAAAAGAATATGCAGTCTTCAGGCAAATCCAACATTCCAAGTTACACTAGGGGAAACACTTCATACAACAAAGAAAAGGGAAAAGCTGTTGAATCAGAAGAAAAGGGAGACTCTAAAGATCCCATGGAAAAGGTAACAGACATAATAAAAGACTTGGTTACTAGTCAAAACCAACTTATGGCAAATCAGTCTACACAACTGAATCTACGCACAATAGAATAATCACAATGGAAAGAAATAATGGACCTAGGAACTTTCAGCCTAGGCAGAATCATATGAATCAAAAGAAATTTCCTCAGCAAGAGCCTAGGATTCCAAACTAGTTAGACTCAGCTAACATGGTAGAAGAAGTAATTCCATGGTGTAGACCCCGTGAACAATTCCACCAAGAAAGCACTTGTTATGTTGCAACTCAAGTCATGGAACATGGACTTCCCAAGGTCAGTAATCATGAAACAACTTCATGTGATCCTGATCATATATACATGGTAGGCCAGGCCTACCCTTTGTCACCAGCTAAACAGTACAAACCTAAGGATGAAACCATTGTAGAATCTTATAGTGAAACTTATGATGAAAACTGTAATGTACATGATGGGACTCCTACGTGTTCTCCATAGAATGATGACAGTCTGGAAGGTTTACTTCCTTGTGACCTTTTCTCTGAAGAAGATGAGTATGAAAATGAGGACAAGTATAGCTTCGATCATGATACAAGTGACAAAGGCTCCCTTATCCCCGACAAATATGTTAATGAGGAGTCCTAGACATTCATGGAAAATCCAGTCTATGACATGAATACAGAGGAAAATAATGAACCATAAACTTTTGATGGTTTTGTTGATTTTTCTATGTATGGCATATCTAAAGGAGAGATCATGGACCATACGGCCTTGGGAAACTTTGATATGAAAAAGGAGCATGCAATTTATCCACATGATCAGTTTGAGCCATATATCAATATCAGTAATGAAGACAAGGAGAACTTGATATCGGAACCTGATATCAGCAATGGCGAATCCATCACATCTAACATAGATGATGGTGATGACTATTGGGATTTTTGTGGATATCTTATTAAGAATCCTATCTATGCTATATCCAGCAAGGGGAGTGTCTTTTTAGAAATTTGTGGAAGTCCAATCTACTATACTTCCATAGAGGGAAGCATGGATCCGGAGAACTTGGAAAATCCTAGTATGGAAGAGGAGCATTCAAAACTCTTTTATGATCATTCAGAGCCGTACAAAGGTATCAATAATGAAGACATTGAGGAGCAGTGTTGTGAAAAGACAGATGTGATGTAGTCATTGGAATATCAGTCTCAGCTATCATCTTCACATATGGAGTTTCCTTATGATTTGGAGCCGCTTGGGGCTTATACAATGAGTTATCATCCAATAAGCCTTGATGATCAGTATGATGGTGTAGTCAATCTTCCTCATCACTCTGATTTGTATATCAGCCCTATCCAGTCATGGATAGAAGCAGCTTGTGCAAGCACATACCAGTTTGGGAAGAAATTTGATGAAGTATTATATTCTTATGATCTCCCATCCATCCTGCCCATTCTGGATCATCACGCAGGTTTGCATTTTCTGAATAACGTATCCTTGCTCTTTAATACCATCATCATACTAAATAATTTTGCCTTAGTAACTTAATAGGTTCTACCCCCCTTGGCTTCATTAGGAGTTGAGCCTGAACGAAGGAGTCACGAACAAGGTGACAGCCTTGACTCGAGACTTGCCCCCAAGGACACACCGAGTGGCTTGAAGATTTATGCCACGTAACCCGGGTGTGTGAAAGGCGGCAACAGAGCACTCAATTTGAACTTCTTAAATGATTGATTAGTTGTAACTTCAATAGGGTTGTTGTGCTTGACAAGATTTCCTTTGAGAAACACATAGGCGTGATTGATGTTGAAAAAGGAACCCTTGCCACGAATAATGGTACCATGGTTTAATAATTCTTGAAATAGTTGGTCACACTTCAAATTTCTTCCTACATATGATCATGTAGGTAAAAACATAATGATTATACGGTATGTTCTTCTGAGTTTCCAATCTGATGTCTTCCTTAAAAATTTGTGTCGTCATAAAATTTCCTTTGAGAAATTCATAAGTGTTATTGATGTTGATCTCTGATTTTTTTGCATGCACTGGTATGTCCCCATTCTTCAACTAACCTTTGGCTTTCTTGGTAAAGAATGATGGATCTTTAAATATTGTTAACTTTGTTATCTTCTTCATTTGTTTCTTGAAATACTTTAGTTTTAGTGATTCATGATCACATTGAATTGTGACAACTTTAAAAGCATATATATATTCATGATCGGAGAATCTTTTAGGTTTTTTTTTTTGTCATCGTGATTCGGAACATTTCCACTTCATTTATTGCCATGATGATACTCCTATATTTTTGTTGTTTCATAGTTGTTACTGATATCATCTATATATTCATGATGATGATGTTGGATATCTTCATCCTCTTTACAATAGGTATTGACATCATGTTCCTTCATGCCAGACGCATCTATCTCTTTGTTTTTGTTATAGTTATTATCCGCTAGTACTTCTTTGGGTCTATTAATATGTTGAACTATATGTTTGTTTTCCTTATTGTCATTCATAACAACCTCTTTTGCATATTCATTTTGGTCTTCCACATTTTGGTCTTCATGCATGTCCTTTTTATCTTTCTTTTCTTCGTCATTGTTATCTTCTTCCTTATTACGTCGTTAGTATTGGTTTGGATCCCTGTAATGGCTTCTTATTTGTCATTGTTCTGGAGTTTCGCTAGCCATTTTTAACGGTTTTGTAGTTGTGTAGACTAAACCATTCATGTGATTCTTTTATGTTATTTGAATGAAACTACAACAAATTTCTGACATATATGTATGTTTATGGCTAGGTATTTCTTTTTGCATCTTGTATTTCCAATGGTGGTTCATTTCCAGCATATGTGTATGTTTATGTCTAGGCATTGCTTTTTGCATCTTGTATTTCAAATGGAGGTTCTTATCCTTTGTGGCATCTAATGACATGGATCTTCTATGGGGGGAATGTAAGGTGTCAAAATACTTGGTTTTCATACTTCCTATATTTTAGATGTAGTAGTAGTTGTCTACTTCTCTCACTTAATACTTCGAATATCGTAAACTGAAACTTCATCGTTTTCTCTCATCATTGGCTCAATTTGGGCAATAAATTCTTCGGGCTCTAATCTTGCTACAAGTTCATCCTTGATTCCAACTTTGTCAATCATTTCTTCATGGTTGGTTTCTTGTTTATTTTCATTTTCGCTTTATTTTTTATGTTTTTGCTTCAAATGGTTTTTTATCATTTCCTTCAAAATTATAAATTCTTCATATTTTTCCCACTATTTATTTATTTTCTCCACTCCTTCGGGAAAATTATCTAGGGATGATGACATTTCCATCTTTGAAGATTTGAGAACTTAAAAAGATTTAAAAAAGAAAAAGAAAAAAGAAACTAATAATAATAATTTACTTTTGGATCCATTTGTAAATCATTTTAGTATTTATATTACTTCCACTTCATATGTTTTCAAATTTCTCTTATTATATTGTTTCCACTTAATTTAGTATTTTCCAAGAATTATGATTCTACACAAAATGGTTCTTGAATTTACGATTTTATTTCACCCAAATAAAACCAAGTGTTGGTTTTCTTTAAAACCATGTGTTGTTTTCTTTAAAACCACTTGTTGTTTTTGTACTTCTTTTGTCTTTTTTGTCTCTCTTTTTTTTTTACTTTCTTTTTATTCTTTTTTTCTCCTTTTACTTTCATTTTATTATAATAATAAATGGAGAATGAAAGAGTGAGAATGATTTCCTAAGGAAGAGATGAGAGTGCGGGAGAGCCTTAATCTTTGATACCACTTGTAAGATGAAAAGTATTACATGTTTGGTATATTTGATAATATTTATTGAATTTATGAATTGATTGTGAGAATAATACAAATGGGGTATATACATACACCAATATGTGATAAGTCGTGATCTTTTATTAAGTGATCATGACTTATCATATTTAAACTAATTATATAAATTAAACCTAATATATAATGATTTAAATATTGCTAATATATTTTTTTGGTATATTACAACCATTCATTAACATTGAGACGCCTATTTCGGTAGGTTAGAAGGAAGGAGGAGACATGTATTATACCACAAGACAGCCTCTTCTCACAATTGAAACAACCTTAGCATCAAAGGATACAAATGAAGATACACTCATTTCAAACAATATGCAAAATATGTAGCCCAATTTTGTCAAAAATAAGGAATACAATGGCAAATAAGAAGATGAACAATCTAAAAATTCTATTGATTTAAAATATATTTCTTTGCAATATTTACTCACTACATAAAATAAATAAACTTCCAGTTAAAATAGTCAAATTTTTTCCAAGTAAAACTCTAAAAATTAACAGGAATTTAAGTGTTGTTAAAGAGTGGCAATTGTGAGAAGCTCTAACAAAACATAGTTTAGTTTCTGTTTGGCATCACAAGGACATGGAAATAATACAACTAGACATTTGTAAACACCAAATTTACATCAAAGATGACTCTTCACCCATTAGAGAACCCCAAAGAAGAATGAACCCTACGTTAAAATACATAGTCAAAACATAATTGTAAGAGCTCCTATATGCATGATTCATATATCCTAAGTGGGTATCACCTTTGGTTATAATGCCCAAGAAGAATGTAAAATGGGTAATATGTGTAGATTATGGAGAGCTCAATAATGCCACAATAAAATACCTTACCTTTCATTGGCCAAGTCTTAGATGCCTTGGTAGGTAAAAATTGCTTTTACTTTTTAGATGGATTTAAGTGGACATAATCAAATACAAATTGGCCATGGTGACCAAGACAAAACCACTTTTACAAGGTCCTTCCATTTGGTTTTTTGCAACCTTCCAACTAATTGTTCTCATTATATATATGGAAACTTAGTACATGCCAACATATAAATCTACATGGATGACTTCACTCCCTAAGAGAATTCATTCCAAAAATCCTTGACGAATCAAAAAAATGTTATGAACTTAAATAATAAATAATACAAACTTAATAATCATTAATTAACAATAACTACAATTAAACTTAAGAGGACACAACTCCTCCCAATAAGTGCCCAACCCATATAAATAGTGGGCCATCAATTGGAAAATATTCATCTCATTATCATATTTACTCAATTATGCATTTTCACGGCATAAGTGTCATAGGAAAAGAAATGTTCTTCCACTTCATCTAGTATTATTGTTGGTTTTGACATCATATGCCCTCTCAATCCTCAACCAGCCACACACCTCCCTTGCATATCTCCCTTCCCAAACACCTCCTTCACTGTTGCATTTCCCATAACTCTTACTCATATTCCCCAATTCCCCCACACACACTCTCGTATCCTCACTCTCGTATCCTCCTGAGTCCCTTATCTCCCCCCTTCGCATCTCCACGTTCTCTCATCTATGTTTCCCTTCCCATGACACACCATCTCATTCCCCAACGCATCTACACTCTCGCACCACCTTCCACTCCTCTCCTCTATCACCAGCATGCTCCCTCCACTCACTTCCTGCCTTACATACACTACCCCGTCTTCCTGCTCACCCCTCCATCTCCACATAGCAACCTGCTTCCTATTTCTCCCCACATGCCATCTTCCCTCTTACACCATACGGAATAGCCATATGCCATATTCCCACTACCTGCACACTGTCACCCCCCCAAATCCACATTCGCTCATCCCTTCCTCTTGTAGGCACCCCTACTACTCACCCATTCGCCCACCCCTTTCTCTTACATAGAGCTCCATGTGCCCCTGCCATCTCCACGTGCCATGACATCCCTCCTTTGCATGTGCCTTCCATCTTTCAACTTTCGATCCTTCCACTTTAAAACCCTAGATCGGTCAATCCATTTAAAAAAATAATTATAATAAAACAAAAATATACTATAATAATAATAATTACTATAATATGTATGTTTTATTATTATTAAAATGTTTATTATTAATAGTAATAAATATTATTAAATAATATTATTATTATTAAAAAATGCATTGTTATATTTAAAATTTAGCCTTCATCTAAAAATTAAGAAATTTGGTCTAGGCAAACCTCCCATGTACAAGATCCAAGTCAAAGATGAATGACAGAGTGGATAAATTGGAAAAAAGCCAAGCCCAAAATTCTAAAACTTTCAAAAGTCTAAACTCGATATTAGAGAAAATTGAATCCAATCTACAGGAAGGAGAAAAATAATTAACAAGGGGTGTAAGAGATGAGGTTGTATCTTGGGAAATGAGTAAGGTGAGAGTAGAAATAAACACCAACATGAAATAAGGGTTTGAATAAATTATGAAATTCATCAGGGATAAATAAATCTGCATCAATATCGATTCACCAAAAATAAACCAGTCAGATACAACTAATTTCTTCAAAATGGAAATTCCACAAGGCCATACAAATTACAATATATTTTTGAGACTTAATTCCAACCAATCATACTCAAGTTCAATGTAACCAATGAATGGTTATCTAATTAGGACCAAGCTAGAGATACCAAAGTTCGGTGGTGAGACAAAACAAAGCGTGGCATGGATCAATAAAGCAAAATAATATTTTTGCATACATAAAATCCAATCAGACGATGAGAAGATAAAATATGCATCAATGCAACTTAAAGGCCACGCATACAATTGGCATATGTGGTGGAACGTTACGACTAAGGTGTACTCCTATAACTGGGATATGTTAAAAAATGACTTCTTTAAAAGATTTCAAGATGTGACCGAGAAAGTTTTTTTCGCAAAGATCACCATATTACAACAAAAAGGTGATGTGGAGGAGTACACATATAAATGGGAGGCCCTAACTACACGAGTATACAAGTTAACAGATTATTAATGACTCTAGTCGTATCTACATGGGATAAAACCATACATGAAATATGAGTTAGAATTACATGATATATCAATTTTGTATAAGGTTAGGCATAAAGCAAGATTTATTGAATAAAACTTTACAAATTCATGGCAGAAAAATCTTGACAAGATTTATTTCGACAAAAAGAGACAAAATGCAGATATTGCGGAGACAACTAGTCACCAAGATATCAGTGCAACAATTCCTAATCATACGGATATCAAGCTAAAAAATAATTAGACACATTCACCAGCCATCACGACAATGACAAAAAAAAAAACTTGTCTTCAATGTGGTGAAAAATAGATCTCGTGTCATAAATGTGCGTCTAGTTATACATGTCACTGCTAAATTATAGATGGGAAAGAAGTGCAGGTTTCTATTGCAGAAGATACATATGATTCTGACTTGGATATAAACTCACCTAAGGTATTGATAGCAACAATCACATGCATCCAACAAATTGGTAAAGAAAAAGGTTCAACGAAACCTAATAAGGTTGCCACCCAAAAATAAGAAACTTAGTTACTTACAGAGAAATATACTCCACCCCATCTAATAAATTCTAACAACACTGAGGGTGAACAACCCTCATCTTAGGCGACAAAATTATAAAATATAGGACCTAAGAGGTTACAATTTACATGAACTATTAAAAATAAAGACATCACAATTCTAGTTTATTTTGGAAGTACACATAATTTGGTGGATATAAAAAGGGCAAAATAACTTAATCTTTTTGTATACCCTGTGAAGAATCTCACAATCTCGACTATCAAGGATCGACATGTAGAAGAAATAGGGAAAGGCCATAAGGTGCCTTTTCAAATACAATACTTAAATCTACAGCTCAATTGTCATTCCTTGCCACTCAAAGGAGTAGATATCGTGCTAGGAGTTGAATGACTAATATAGTTGGGCACCTACACTACCAACTTACAAGAACAATATATGGAATTCAGATGGAATGGAAGTACTTACAAGTTGTATGGATTAAGAATCTCGTTGCTCAAGCTTAAGGAATTACAACACAAAAGAGGTCCAAGTACATATCAGGATAAAAGGAATCAATCTAGATTGTGTATCTCAAGTCATCGCTTCAACACAAATCCAGATTAAAGATGATATCAACAAAATTAGCTTTGAGGATGAATCTTCCTTTAAAGGGGGTGGCAATGTTATGAACATAAATAATAAATAATACAAAATTAATAATCATAAATTAATAATAACTACAATTAAACTTAAGAGGATGCGACTCCTCCCAATAAGTGCCCAAACCATATAAATAGCGGGCCATCAATTGTAAAATATTCATCTCATTATCATATTTACTCAATTATATATTTTTACGACATAATTGTCATAGAATATGAATTGTTCTTCCAATTTAAAAAGTGTGTTAAAAAAGTTCCAACTGATGACTTTATCATTGGGCAATGGAAAAAGCAACATGCTCATGAATGAAAGCATAGTCTTGGGCCATCACATCTCTCCTAGGGGTTTTGAAGTATATCCATCCAAATAAAATCATAGCCAACATCATCCCATACCTCAAATACAAAAAAAATGTGAGAATTTTTTTGGACATGTAGGCTACTACAAGAGGGTTATCAAAGATGTTAGCAAATTGGCATCTCCCTTATATATCCTTCTATCCAAAGATGCAGAATTATGTTGGTTAGAAGATTGTCAAAAATCCTTTGATAACATCAATGGAAATCTTATCTCAATCAATGTTTCACAAAGTCCCAAATGGGACATCTGTTTCACACACACAAAGATGCATCTATTAATGCACTACAGGCATTTTAAGGGAAACAGGAGTCCAAGGAACCATTTGCAATTTATTTTATCAACAAAAACCTATATAAAGCAAAGCTTAATTATATTACCAATAGAAAATAACTTATTAATATTGTTGTTGATTCCTGAAAAATTCCTAGGTACCGACAGTAGGGATTCTCCCCAGCAAGCGATCCCAACTAGATTGCTCATCGTTTGGTCTGGGGAACCCGTCTGGTTAGCGGTCCGACTACCATAGAATTAGAGTGTTTAAAGTTTGTTTTACCGATTGCGGCTCGGTCCACCGTTTATGTGATTTTATGTTTTAGGATGAAATTCAAGTTATAAACTAAATGGAAGTGATTGATACATAAGAACCTCCGAAGAGTTGCGCAGGTTCTTACCTCTCGCCTTACCTGAATAATTGCTTCTCAATCACTTCTAACTTAAGAAAAACTAGTCTAATTTATTCTACCTATCCCTAAGGGAAGCAAAATTTGTATCTAATTGAGTAATGTATTGTAATGCTACATATCGAATCCTACAGGTAGTTGTTCAAATTATACATACATAATCACAGCAGAAATATAAACAAAGATAACTTTGTAATGTTAAAACATTCATTACTCATTATATGCACAAGATTTCTAACAAAAAGTAAAAGCATTCATCGTTGCAGAAATAATTCATTAAGTTAGAACAATCTCACAGTTGCATAGTAGCTAAATAAGAAGTAGTTCAGCATTAGCAATCCACACAATACATTTGAAACTTGTGCAGTCCTTCCTCCAGCAAAATTGGTTCTCCTTTATTCATAAAAGAAATAATTCTTCATACAAATAACTCGACATGTATGCGCTAGTTAAAAGTCATTCTAAACTATCCTCTACTCCTATTTATACACTTTTACAAATGACTCTTAGACTACCCTTAGCCTTTTGGACTTCCTTGACCTCTCGACTTCAAAAATTCGTCCTCTAATGTCTTGGACTAGGAAAAAGGAAATAAGATAAAATAATTTACATAAAATGCCACATGTAGATAAGACAAAAACTCAAGATGGACCAGCTGGTCTTCTAATGAATTCACATATAACTTCCCCGTACTCACATATAACTTCTAGTGCACCCTCGGACATACTCTTACACTCCTTGAGAAAAAATAGTTGGTGTAGTGGCATCAGAAATTCTTCACAAATAAGCTTGTAGAAGTTGGGGTACTTGTGAGCCCATAGAATCTGATATGCAACATAGATGGGTGTCGTGGTTTCATTCCAACTACAATTTAATTTTGGGAATGCGTACAGGCATAAGATACAATCAATCAAATATGACCCCATGTAAAATTCTGATTTTCTTTGAAGCAGGCCTCATAGTGCAACAACTATACATGAAGACAAACTATTTGCTACAATATCAACCCAGTTAAAAAATAGTGCCCTGCATGGCCACATGATATACCAATGGGATCCAACTAATCTTGTAGAACTTCCCATTTTCCCTACCAAAATTTTTGTTTAGCATTAGGGTTATAAGCCTGTAGGGAGTGTGTAAGCTGGTAGTCTTGTATTCGCCAGAGGCTTTGTGGCGAAATTGCTTCCCTGTTATCATCATTCGCTTTGCACATTCGATGTAGTCTAGACTCAAACTACTTATCCACTCATATGTCATCATGATTTGTGGAGCGAGTAGTTTGCAAGCATTGCTTATATAAGCAGGGGTGAAGGAAGCAAAAGCTTGTCCTTCGGTGTTTGAAATAATCATAGTACTTGCATCTGCTCGAGGTAAGATCCATTCTATCACCTCAGCAAAAGGGAAAAGCTTCGGGAGCGTGGATACCTTTGTGATGCCTGATTTTCTTATGTTTACATATAATGACATATCCTCTAGGCTTGCATCCAGTACGTTTTGATCCTTTATCATGTGGTATATCTGACCCCATTTAAACTCTGGTTCAGCCCCCGTGACAACTTTCGTGTCTTCATAGATTATCTCCATTCTGGGCAAGACCTCCAAGTATGAGTCCTCCTCATGGACTTTGGCCTTCTTCTTTCCGCCCTTCTTTGGCATGGTGTGGTGTGAATACTGAATTTGTAACATGAGGACAGAAAGAGATAACTTAGTGTTAAAACAACATGCATTCATATCAATAGGATATACTTGAAAAAGCTACTGTTAAGATTACAAGATATTAATGAAAATTTAGATAACATATCTTGTTTTCTTTCAAAATAAGAAGATTCATTTAGTGTTTATTTTGATAGAGAATAATCAAGATATTTTTACCGATTCATCCTTGGACATCTAAAAGTAACCCTGTGATGCAGAGAAATCATTCCTGTAGGTTATCTGTACATTTAAACTTGTGGCAAGGTATACACTAGGTCAAACTGGAATGAAAACATTAGTTCGAGTGCAAGATCTAAATGATGTTTTCGGATTTAGACTTCTTATTCCTTTAAACCATTCATTTACTACTTCAATTTAAGATCTAGCATACATACTAACTTCCCTGCTCTTTGCTTACAACTTTTAACATTATTCAAAATGCTTTAAGCGTTGAATGCATGAACCTATCCTTTTTCCACAGGTAAGAGAACAAATAAAACCCACGACAACAACTTTGCAATATGAAGCCGAGAGCATCTGGAACTCAAGCTTGACCAAACCATCCGAATGAAAATCTTAAATCCCTAGTGCCAAACCTTAGAATACTGCGTTCCCCTAAGTGCAAACCACCGACTTTCCCCCTATCACCGCATATAAAAATAAACCAATCAAGGATCGGTCAGTAAAACACTCGACCTGCCGCAAATTCATCAATAAAATCCCAGAGGTATGACAAAGCCACTACTATGGCCTGAAAGGAAAAGATAAATGGTGTGGAGCAAGTGAAAACCATCATGGTCGAGTTAGTAGGCTAGAAAAACTCGGCACTACTAAAGGCTCTATTGCGACCAGTCCCCAAAGAATCCCAGTGATTGGCAGGTGAAGACAAAAACCTAAGGTTGGATGACAACTTTTAAATACCATGGTAGTCAGAAGACAAAGGAAAAACCTAACCCTGTAAACCCTAAATGCTCCCAAACGTCATTTCATCAAAACTCCAAACACCAAACAATGAAAATATAAGGGTTTAAGCCTACCTGACAAACGTTGTCGAGGGTACGGTGCTCGGGGAATCAATCCTTGAGCTCTAGGAGGAAATCGACGACTGGACACGTGTTGGCAAGGGGTTGGGGTAAGTTGTGCAGCATCGCGGATGTTGCGCAAGCTCAGAAGACACCGTGCAAGACGAAGATAGCGCAATAGGCGGAAGATAGACTACTTTTGATTATTTTGTGTCACTTTTGTACTTGTTGACCATTTTTTGTGGATATTGGTCATTAGTTAGTGAAATAAATTAGGAGTTAGTTAGAAGTGGACCATGAATGTAAAGACTCAAGCCTATATATAGAAGAAGAATTGTGAATGTAATTAGGAATCAAGGAGAAATAAGAGAGAACAAGTTTGTAGAGATCAAGTTGATCATTGACATCTGAGGCATCAGTCTGGAGATGAATTGTTATCTGTTTTGATATGTGGTTGATTACGTAGAAGTAATATGACAAGACGGATGTTCACCTGAATCGTGTTATCTTCTTTTATCTTTTTCCATCTTTTTGTTCCTGCAAATTCAATGATGAATGTTAAGTGAATCTGAAATATGGATCTATGATGGGATGTTTACTATTTATGAATGATGTCATATTTTAGATTTCTTTTCGCACCGGTAGATCTATTACAGTTATGAATGAATGATGCACAATGATGAATGGTTCTGTTGATCTAATCTAATCATTAAGCTGATGAATCATCAATGCCCTAATCCTCTTCTATACTGCAGAAACTTGGTTCTGTCAGCCCTCCCTTGAACATCTCGGGTGAGTCTTCATTTGCTCTCCGGGTGTTGCTGGACAGGGTAAAACCTATCTGGGCCGATGCTTAGGGAGATCGCAGTGAGTCGAGTATCGACAGAGTGGGACCCTTGTCGACTGGGTTTTGTTGGTTGAGGTTTGAGCCAACAAATGGTTTCGTTGCTGGGACCTTGTTGCGACTGAGAGGAGGGTATGTGGCATCCGACGCAATTAGAAACTCAAGAGTGGATGTGGCATCTGACGCGACCAAAAATTCAAGATTGGTTCGATCAGAAGTTGTGACAATTTCTTGGATTGACAACAGACAAGTGGTTGGAAAATTACATACACAACGGTCCTCATGAGTATTTTTTCTGTGAGTTTTCGACCATAATGTACAAGTGGTTGGCATAGTTCACATACAAGAAGACAATTTTCCAAGGAGGAGAACCAACATCCTGGACCCCTGAATTGATCGAGGAGTTGCAAGAGACTGACAACAGAGCATCGCTAGCTGTTGAGGTTTTTGGAGACATTTACCATCATACACACTCTTTTTGGTCAAATTGGCCTAGTTAAACCACTATCCTAAGTATAATTGACATTAATTGACATCAGTGGAGCAT